>JAJOOF010011747.1:0-14876 GCA_029582545.1 Solanum lignicaule
GGATGTTGAGAAAGCCATCAAGAGTATGTCGATGATGATCCCTGGTGTTATCTTTTGGTGTTTATGGACAGAGAGGAACAAAAGATGTTTTGATGGAATTTCAACTTCTAGAAATCTTTTGCGAGGCAAATGTCTAGGTAGCCTTTTTAGTTGGTCCAAACTGACCCCTGTAAATAATTTAGAACTCTTCTTGGATTTTGTTAGCTCTATAGCTTAGAAAGAGGCTACAAATCCTTTTTTTTTTGTGAGCTTAACTGATCTATCCTTGTAAAGCTTGCATCTTCTTGATGCCTTGAAATGAATCTACTTACTTCATCAAAAAAAAAATGCCAGAACACACATCAGATTTATTGAGTTGTTGGATTAGCAGGGGGGGGGGGAGGGGGGAGAAGGGGGGGCATCAAGAGTCAAAAGAAGTGGTGGAGGACAGTACCTGCTTGTATCTGGTGGAATATTTGGAAGGAAAGGAATCAGAGAATTTTTGAAGGAAAAGAATGCTCAATACAGAAGATTAAATGGGAAGTAATTACTTCCTTAGGTTTTTGATGTAAAGAACAAAATATAGAAGAGGAAATCCAATTAGTTGATTTCGTAGGTTCTTTGTAAGTATTTTTGTTTCTTTTTTCTTCTTTTTTTCTCTCTTCTCTGTTAATACTTTTTGGAGGTGGCCAGCATAGCCCTTAATGCTGAGGATACAAGTTACCCGTTTCAAAAAAAAAAAAAAGTGTTCTGAGAAGAGGACACTATCTCATCCAAGACCTTCTTTAGTCTATTAGAAGGCACCTTAGATAACATCTAATAAATGCTTCCTACCAGGCTAATAGGTCTAAAATCCTTTATGCTCATCACACCTTCCTTCTTTGGTGCAATGGTAATAAATAGTCAAGTTTAGCTTGGTTATTCTTTTAGAAAGTTTATCTTGGTTATTATGTTAAACTATTGGATTTTTGAATAGTAATATATACCTAATTCAAAATAGTTAGGAAATCAAGGTTACATAATTACAAGAAAAAAATTTCCCTAATTGATTACAACATATCTACAATAACTACACACTATTCTTAACACTATTACTCAAGCTAGTGCGTACAAATTGTATGTATCAAACTAGTGACATATAGAACTAGTTTGAGGCCAGTAATAAATTTAGTGGATATATTTAAGTTGATTATTTGACTTAACAAACTGTATGTCAATGTGTCCTAAGAATATATTTTCTCTAAACAAAATGACAACCTATCTCTATGTACTTTCCTCTCATGAAACATCGGATTTGAAGCAATATGAAATACAGCTTGATCATCATACACAAGCTCCATATGATCGATCCTTCCCAACTTTAATTCTTTCCCTAGTTGTTTGATCCATATAAGATTATAATTCAATGCTATCATTGCTAGATATTCTGCTTTTGCACTGGATCTTACAACTACAATTTATCATTGCTCGTCTGAAATCTAAAGTGCCTCCAACTAGAAATGCAACATTTGGAAGTATGAACGCCTATCAGAGGGTACCCTGCCGAACAACTGCAATACAAAATGGTTCATAAGCCTACCTAAAACCCAAGAGCTATATCATGAGGTCAGAATTGTCCAACACAATATAGAGACAAAAATCCATTCAACTAATGTTGAATACTTAACCCCTCGTTGCATGTCTAGAATTGGATATCGGAGCATGAAAACATAAAAGGGGGTCCAACATTGAGAAACACAACAAGTATGGGACTGATTCTAACATCATGTAAGAAATGAAGAACACAAGAGAATATTGACAGAAAGCTTAGCTTAACTATTCTGTCAAGCTATACACACATTTAAAATAAGAACGATATCAAAGTTACACAGTTACAAGAAAAATAATCTCCCTAGTTAATGTACAACTTATTCACAATAATTACACTACATTCTTAACATGATTGATTCTACCCAACTGATATCGACTATCGCCAAAATCCAATTCCATACCTGTAGGAGTATCAAATGCAGGCAGCATTCTCCGTGCCAAGTCTTCAGCCAAGTGAAGCAACTCATCATCATAAGAGGGAATCCTCATGCCCTGCAATTCTAGAAAGAACCTGGTTAAAATATTTTGGAGAAAGTAGCCAAGAGAATTCCACTTGGCTAAAGTTAACAACCATAGAAAGTAATACTTTTTAAAATACTCAAGAAAAACATAGTTATGAATATGATACCGTGTTGTGGTCACTTGCAATGAGATGAGCAGAAATTAAACCTCCAAGGATACGGATTGTAGTCTCAAAGATAGATACTGTTTTGTTCTGCAAATACATAGTAAAATTCATAAACTCAGAAAAGTAGTGGTACAAGATATTCATCCTCAGAAAATTGTGACAGAATGAAAATGGAAAAATAGTTTCACAAGGATGCCAGGCAAAAGCTTAATGTCAAACATAAACCTTCAATATCAGTAAAGTATATTGAATGGACAAAACTTCTTTTTGCTCTTATCTTAAGAATTCAAATGCTTGTTAGAAGTACTACCAACAACAACAACATCCCCAGAGTAGTCCCAAGTGGGGTCTGGGGAGGGAAGGATATATGCAAACCTTAACTCTACCTTTGCAAGGTAGAAAAGTTGTTTCCGATAGACACTCAGCTCAAAAGAAGTGTAATAAGGCAGATTTGAAAGAAACATATAGCAAAATGGCAAAATAAATAGAGCAAAGAGCAAATGAAGCAACAAGTAGTAGTGAAAGTTAAATAATAAGATAATACGTGAATACTAACTAATACGACTAAATAAGGAGAAGATGAGAAGAGGAGACCGACTCCCAACCTCTTCCACATATAAGTATGAAAACACTTGGCTACCTACTATCTGTCTACCCTTATCCTCGACCTCCAAACCTTCCTATCTAGGGTCATATTCTGAGTAAGATGAAGGTGTATTATGTCCTGTCTAAGCACCTTCCCTAGTTCTTTCTCCTCCTACCTCTACCTCTCTTAAGACCTACAATAACCAACCACTCACACCTCCTTACTTACTAGTGCATCTGTGCACTTCCTCTTCACATGTCTAAATGATCTTAACCTCGTTTTCCTTATCTTGTCCTCCACGAAAATCTCTCCCACCTTGACCTGTATAACCTCGTTCCTGATCTTATCTCTCTTATGCCCATACATGCATCCTAGCATCCTCATCTCCATTACCTTCATTTTTTGGATGTGTACATTCTTGACTGGTCAGCACTCTACCAATATAGCAATGTAGGTCTAACCACCCCTCTATAGAACTTACCTTTAAGCCTTGGTAACACATTCTTATAACATAATACTCTTGACACAAGCTTCCACTTCACCCACCCCGCATCAACACAATGTGTGATATCATTGTCAATCTCCTTGATTCCTTAGATTATAGACTCAAGATGCTTCAAACTTCCTCTCTCGGGTACGACTTTTGTATCGATCTTCACTTCCATCTATGCTTTATGCATTACGTCACTGAACTTGTACTCCAAGTACTCTAGTTTAGTCCTGCTTAACCTGGAAACTTTAGATTCTAGGGTTTGTCTCCAAACTTCCAACCTATCGTTAACTCAAGCATGCGTCTCGTCAATCAATATTATGTCATCTATGAATAATATACATCACGGCACCTCTCTTTGTATATGTAGTGTCAATTCATCTATCACTAACACAACTAGGACTGGGCTAAGGGTCGATCCCTGGTGCAACCCCATCAAAGTCAAGAAGTGTTTTGAGTCACCTCCCACTATCTTACCCTAGCCTTGGCTCCATAGTTGATAGTACATGTCCTAAATTACCCTAATGTAGGCCACAAGTACATTTCTAGACTCCAAACACCTCCATAGACCTCTCTAGGAACTTTATCGTATGCCTTTTCGGGGTCAATGAACACCATGTGTAAGTCTTTCTTCTTAACCCTGTACTACTCCAACAATCTCCTTACAAGGTAAAAACTTATTAGGAAGTTATAAAGCATAGGTAAGTTGCTCCACTCGAGTGTGGGTGTAAGATACGGGTGTGGATCTAGAGGTTGGATCCTCAATGATCTAGATTTTAAGATTTGGGGATATGGATATGGCTGCGGGGATTCGGCTAAAAATAATTCATATATCTAAAATTTAAAAATAGAATTATATGACCTAAATTATGAGATATTTTGTGGAAAACTTGAGGAGAATCTTGGCAGGTAATTAAAGGACAGTGAGTGACTATAGAAATTTATATATACAAGGTATTCCATATTCTTCAATTTTACTTAGTTTTTTTGTTTTGATTACAGAAAGCGGATATGGATCCCACACCCATGTGTCAACATGGGTGCGGCACCGAAAACTAAGAGTTCGAGCAACTTAGGAGCAGCGTATATGAACAACGTTTTTTTCTTGCTCTTATCTTAAAAACTTAGATTCTAGTTAAAAGTATTGGAACTCCGAGCTAAACCCTCTTCATGAAGATACAAAGCAGAATATGACAAGGTGAATATAGGGTTGTTTGCTCACCTAATTCAACAGTAAAAACTAGAATGTACCAATAGACTAGAAATTATTTTTCTGGGTAAACCGTAATAAGTATACTAGTCATCAAACATATTTCAGTAATCCAAACAATACCTAATAAATGCTATACTATTTCAAGTAAAGTTCAGTTCTGTTTCTTGTATAAAGAATTAATTTTAATTTCCATTTCCATTTAATAGTTACCATTTCTATATATTAGAAAACCCCAACATTAAATCTGAATAGTTGTAAACATGTTAATACTCATAATTTGCACCTTAGTTTCATATCGAATTGCCACTCAATTTTGTTTTGAAATATATCAAAATTCACAAAATCATCCTTTTAACTCTTACAGCTCAACAACTCAAATAGATTTCAGATTTTGGTGTATCTAGTTTTCGTCTTTATCAAACATAACCTAAATCTCGGCAAGAGAAGTGGACAGTATATTTGAACTATTGTCACATTTTAACCATTTTTCTAATAGATGTCTTCCCTAAAACACAGCAAATAAGCACAGATATCAAACATTGAGGTTAGTTTTAAATGGATAAATTCCAGAATGAGCCATGAGGCATGCAAAAGAGGCTACTTCTATGTCAACGAGCTGTAAATAGCAAGCAGCAAACTCTAAGCTTACAATATAAAGCTAGCTAATCATAAAAATGACTATCCTTTTACAAGAAATATGAATTGTTTAGTATTCCTAATTTATTAGTAACTTAAATTTACACAAGTCAGTTATTTGCTGAGCTGATAAAAGCATCAAGCATAGGGAGATCACAACTTTAGTTCAACCTCGTCAAACTACTTGATGATTCTTAAGTTCGGTTTTGTCATACAAGTTGAACACAAGGCCCCAAGCATCAAAACTTATGTATTCAACATTCGAAGCATTATGGCCACTAAACAGTACGTGATTACCCATCAATAGACAGGAATGATTATGTTCATATTCGAGACCACCTTTCCATGGCACTCAAAAGGAGTTAATGGAAAAAAAGAACTTTCACGAAGTCAGATGACTGCTTCTAAATCCAACTTTAACAAAGTTAATGATCTGAAATTCATAAGGCAGTGTCTATTAAAGAGCAAAATCATTCACTCCTAAGTTCATTATGTTTTTATACAAATTCCATACTCACAATATCAAACCGAAGATTTTTACCAATCCATTCAACAGAAGCAGTAAAGCGCTCTCTGTCACCAAGCAAAGCCAAGGTGTCCAATGAGTCAATCTGTAAAAAAGCACATGATCGGAACACTTACTATATGTTTACCAAGAAAAACTAGTAGTCTAACAAAAAAGCTGTCTTGTTACCAATGTTAAGGCATAGCCACCAAGTGTGTCTTCTCCTCCACAAGATAAAGGCCTTAACTCATCACGTGGAAAAGCATGGTTCATGTATCCGTTAAATGCATGGTAGAACATCTCACGCACCTAAAAAGTACCGAAACATCACAAATTTTTAATCACGTTATTAATTTTGAAATTGAAAGGGAAGGCAAAACAGAAAAAAAATGAACAAGATATTATCTACCCAACTTTCTGTCACGTTTTTTATCCTTAACCACCCAACTTCCGAACTAGGATATAAGGGTGAGATTAATAGTAAAAGCAGATATAATAATGTGAGGCTGGAAGGAAAGAGAAATACTTCTTCCCCTTCTACAAAAAGGGTACCAATTGTTTGGATTTCCAAACGAGAAGTTCAATGATGGACCCTTCAACATCAATCACCATGCCACTATCTATTCCTAGCTCTTAATACTTATTCCTTTCACATTTCTCTATGATATCTTCAGTAACAATTCCCCTTCAAACGGAGGCTTTCTCATTATAACGAATACATTTTTATCTCAAATTGACACCTGCTCCATCCATTGAAATTTTATGAAACGTGAGATATCCTCCGTTAATTCAACTTAAAAATTCCTATCGGAGAGCTGTCAGTCGATTCTCAAAACAAATAATTTTATGCAGCGATCAATTGTATCAATCAAAGAACACTTCACACAACTACATTTGGAACTAAAAGAAGCAATCAATAATTGAACTTGATGATCAACATTTCAAAACGTCGAAATTTTTTGTCGATCTGCTTGTGAACAATTGATAAGGAGAAGAGGAATAAGGTTACCTCATCTCTGAGCTCTTTGGCTTCTTCATGAGTGACGCCATCTCCGAGGGATTTGCCGATAAACAAGTCGCAAGGAATCAGCAAAATCAACAGCAATAACTTCGGAGCTTCCATAGTCTCACACTCTTCCTCCTCCTTTCTCTCTCTCTGCGCGAATGTATATCCTATGTGAATCCCACTTACCAGCATTTCAGGTAAATGATAAAACGGCCCTCAAACTTAAACGAAATTGCATTCTCCTACTCAATCAGTAAATTTCCTAAAAAGTCATCCATATCCATATTTGGAAAATTGTCTAAGAATATTATTTTTATTTCTTTTTTAGATTATAATAAGTAACACTTATGACTTAACTATTTTTATTTTTTTCAGAATATACGTAATAAAAACATCTTTTCTCTAGGATGACCTGTCACATTATTTTCTATTTTTTTAACAATAAATTTTTAAACTTTTTATACCCAATAAAAATTTATTACTTTTCCATATTGTTAAAACAAAATTATTGTTATTAAAAATGTCATGTCATATTTTTAACTCCATCTACTTTTAATAAATTTATTTTTGTTTGTTTATTATGTTAAAAATAAAATAAAATTTGTATTTATCTATTTTATTATATCAGGAGAAAGATAAAAAGAAATTATACTTTTTACTTTTAGTATTAATAGTCATCCTAAATTATGTTCCGTTTCAGTGGTTTATTTTAGCATATCAAGAAAAAGATAATTTATTTTTCAATTATTACGTTTAACATTAATTATTTATTCTAAATCATTTCTCAAATCTTTCATTCTTTAAGTTCTTAAAGAATGTGCAGAATGCACATTAAAACAAGTAAAAGTGAACAGAAAAAAGAAAAAAAAAAGTGACATTAGAGAACAGTTTTCACGTACTCATCAAAATTCAAGAGTATTGTATCAACTAACTTATTTTACGAACTTTTTTTTCCTAGCAACTATTCCATCCGTCCATTTTTATTTTTTCTATTATAAATAAATATTCACTTTTACTTGTTTAGTTTATAAAATCAAGAGATAATTTATCATTTAATTTCTAATTTGATAGTTTATCACTTAATTTCTAATTTACTCTTATTATTAGTTATAGTCATTGTCAACACATTTTTTAAAATATTAAATTTATTATATTCAGAGGGTGATATAATAAAATTATCATTCTATTTATTATTTCTTAAAAGATGTGTTAAATTAATACCGAAGAAATATGGATATAAAGACGGACGGATGGAGTAGAACTAGATTTCCCCTATATAGAAATTCTAGAACTAAAGCAAATATGATAAGCGCAGTTAGAAAAAGTTATTGCTAAACCAAAAAATGAAACAACAAAACATGGCATCTCATTAATATTGTGCACTTTCCATCTTAAAGAATGATTGATTTGACAAATGGTTTAGAATAAATAATTAATGTTAAACGTAATAATAGGAAACTAAATTATTTTTCTCTTGATATGCTAAAGTGAATAACTAAAAATAGAAAATAATTTAGAATGAATAATTAATTCTAAAAGTAAAAATAAAATTTATTTTTATTTTTCTCTTGATATGGTAAAATAGATAAATATAAATGCTATTTTTTCAAATATAATAAATAAATAAAAGGAAAATTATTAAAAGTAACAAAATTTAAAAAAAATGTGACATGGCATTTTTAACAAAAACATTAGAAATTCTTTTTTTTAACAATATGGAAAAATAATAATTCTTTTATTGGGTATAAAATATGGATGATCTAAAAGTGTTAGAAAATTGTTATTAAAAAAGGAATAATGTGGCATGTCATCTCATTAGAAGAGAGAAGTGTGTTTTTATTGTGTCATGTATATTTTGAGAAAAATAAGAATAATTGGGTGACATTGTAATCCTCAAAAGAACAAAAGTGATATTTCTAGAGAATCTCTCAAACATGGAAGACTGTTCAGTTACTCTCTACTCTACTTAGTTGGCCACTTGGCCTTTCTTTTTCCTTTTTAATTTTTGGTTTCTTACTTGGTGTATGGTATTCACATTAGAGATCAATTTGTCATGCATCAAGCCTACATGATCGACACATGTATGGTACTCATAACATGGTATGAAACATTATCATACATCTAGACATAAGCGGAAACATATTTTAAAATCATTTAAAAAAGCAAGTCATGTTAAAACTTATTTTTTCGACACGAAAGTCAAAATTGAAATACATAACTGATTGTTTATTTATGAAGTCTTTAACATGATTGGTGGCTTATTTGTTTTCATTTGAATCTTAATGCATTGATAATGCACAAAAAGTGTTTGAATTTACTTATTTTAAATAGACTTGGTTTTTTAACTTTTAAGCTCTTTTTTTAAATTTAGAAATTATTTGGAAAATACAAAAAGTGTTTTAAGCACTTTTTAGGCAAAAAAGGCCAAAAGTTGAATTTAAAAAAATCAATCCAAACAGTCTCCTAAAGGTCGAAATCTGAATAAATATTTAGATGTTGAATGAAAATTTGAACACTAAATAGTTAATATTTTTTTTCTCAACATCTGAATATATAAAATTGTATTTGTTTAAAAAATAATAAATATAAAATTCAAATAAAACACTAAATTGATTAAATATTATATTAATAAAATATTTTAAATTTTTTTATAAGGCAATTGATGGTGGTGATGTCTAATAATGATGATTGTGTGTGTCGATTTGGAATGATGGTGGTTATGGATAATATCTTATAGTATAGTGGTTGACAATATTGATCAACCGTGGTTATCATTGATGGTGGATGATAACTAGTAGTGAAATGATATTGATAGTTAACTGATGATGGTGATGAAGGATGATGAACAATTAGAAATTATAATGTTGGTTGAGGTGGTATCGATAGAAATTAGTGGACGTAATAATAGTTGGTGGTGATGATTACAAATGATGATTATATCAGTGATGACAATTGATTTTGGTGATTGGGGGTAATGGTAATTGTTGTTAGGCTGAGGATGGTGGTTGTGGGTGGTAATTGGTGGTGCTGATTGACGGCGGTGGTAGTTGTGATTGAAATGGTGTGTGTAAGTGGTGGGTGAACGAAGATGAAATAGTAGTGAACTATCATTTTTGTAGAATTTTTTTAAATAGACATCTTAATGATATTAAAATGTTGTTATAAATCTTAATAATTCAAAGGGCAAGTTTTAAATATATACAACAAATATAAACATATTTTTATTTACATAAAAAGATGGTCAAAAGTCCCAAAAAATATACACTGAATATACAATATAGTCTGTCAAAAATCATAGAAAGTATATGTAACACCCCAGAAATATTTTGAGCTAAGACTTGAACCGTCCTTCGTTGTGAGTATGATTTTATTAAGGAATTTAAAATTTCTTAAGTATTAAGGTCAGGTCACTAGATGTAGCACCTTGAGTTTCAAAAAGAACTTAATTGAAAATAGCAAAAATCTGAAATTTGGAGAGTAAAGTTAATTATGAGTTTTGCGTCAACTTTAAACGACCATAACTCCTAACTCAGGATGATTTAGGTGTGCTACCAGATACCGTAGGAAAGACCTTTGAATTATCTTTTCAACGCCACCAAGTTTGCTTTTGAGTTCGTATGAGTGAGATATGACATTTTGAAGTTAAGTTGTCCAGTTAAGAAAGGTTAGCTGGAAATAGTGAGGGGTATTTTGGCCTTTTTCCTTACCCAATCAGATTTAATTCATTTTTAGTAGTATTTTAAGGGTCTAATCCTATTAGGTTTAGTTTTATAATCCTAAAATTAGCATAGGGTTTTAGTTGAGAGTTCCATAAGAGAAAAGAGGAGAGGATCAAGCGTTCGTCGAGATTCTTGCATCTTGTTGCGGATTTTCGCCATGGGTTTAATCCCTAAGAGGTATGTAAGCTTCCATAGTGTTGGGTTTGTTCACCCACACGCCAAACATGTTATTTTCAGGGCAAATTTCATTCTTGAAGTTGAAAGATTTGAGTTCTTGATAGGTGTTCTTGAAGTTCATTCTAAATCTTGTTGTGTTGGGTTTTGTATGATTTCTTGAGATCAAAGTGAGTGCTTTAAGGGCTGTATTGAGTATATTAGAGTGTACTTATGTTAAGTAATTGATTTTAAGTGATTTGGGAAGAAACAGTTTGATTCTAGGCGAATTAGGGTGAGAAAACGAGCAAAGAATTTCATCAAATTTTCTGGGTTGGGGCCTGGCGCGATGCGCCAGCCAGAGCGCCCCAAACCCTCCTCTGAAGTTTAGGGGCTGGCGCCCTCCCCCCCCCCCTCACTCAGAGCACCAGGGTCGCCTGCCCCATCCAGTTTGTGTTCGGTTGCTCCGTTTGAGTTCGTTTAAAGTGCACCTTCACTCATTTCGATTCTAACTACTCTAAGCTACTTCTAAACACCTAAAATCATTCCTAACATGATCATAACCTTGAATTCATAATTCAAATTCAAGGTAGAGTTAAGAGTTAAGTTTAGAAAATTCTTTCAAACATTCTAAGAAAGTCCATTTGAGTTCTTTTGAGAAGTCTTCTACAACTTCTAGTAATTTGTTTCAAGACTCGAGTAAGTGAGCATGAGAGTGAGGAGAATGTATTCATGAGTCTACTTTTTCATCATGAGATCTTTCATATCATGAACCATAACTCTTGAATTCATAATTCACATTCAAGAGAGAGTTAAGAGTACATTTCAAGGAAGCCTTTGAGTTCAATTGTGAATCCTTTGAGATCCATCATCAATTTGAGTTAAGTTTTGAGTAAGTATGAGAATGAGAAGAGCTGTATCATGAGTTCCATAATGTTATGTAGACCTACAAGTCAAGTCGTTCATGACCATAAATTCTGCATGAACTCCATAAGTTGAGTATCTATGAGGGGAGTAATATCTCCAAGTCCTAAGTCTTAAGTATTGAGTTTCTAACCCATGTGAGATTTCATTCCTAATAATGGTACTATTATATGTTATCCATGAAGTCCTTGAGTTGGGTTATTCATGTCCATAATTCCGCATAAACCCTATAAGTCGAGCAGTCTTGAAATGAGAAGTATCTTTGAGTCTTTGAGTTGAGTAGTTCATGCTCATAAATTCCGCATGAACCCTCTAAGTTGAGCATTCTTGAAGTGAGTAGTATTATTGAAGTTCTTAAGTTCCAAGTATTGAGTTCTATCTATGGTTATTGGAAACCTTGCATTGAGTTGTTCACGTCCATAATTCGGCATGAACCATATTTTAAGATGTCTTTTACAAACGTTTTAACTTTGTTTTAAGACTTAAGTTTTGAGTTAAGCAAAGAGTAAAGAGTAAAGAGTTGAGTTCTTTTCTTTAAAATGATATATGGGAACTAAGTATTCCAAGAGTAAATATTTTCACATTTAAGATGAGAGGAAACTGAGATTCCCAAAAGAGTTTTGAACAACAAAAGGGAACATTGATTACAAGAGAGCTTTTAAGCTAAGTTTGAGTAATTATCTCAAATCAGAGAAGAAGTTGTTTTAAAAACATATGAGCTAAGTATATTTTAGGAGTAGTATTGAGCACCGATATGGGGATGCAAGTTCATATTAACTCAAGCCCCCATAAACCATGTAGCCATCATGGGCAGAAAAATGGTCATACTTTTTAGATGATTCCTTAGTGCTTTTCAGCATAGACTAGTAAATCCACTTAGTAGTTCAGGTTCTATACTGATGGCAAGGTATAGGACGGTCCTTGGCAACGTGAGGTAAAATGTTGTACCATCACTTAAGCTCATAGTGATGGTTGTCGGTTAGAGAAACTCCTACATAAGTTATTGTATTCTTATATACACAGCTATTTGTATTTTTACATACATTTCAGAGTTACGTTGTATCCTTGCATACACACAGAGTTGAATCATGTTTTTAAACAGTTTGTTTCTTCATATTACACTTGTTTTAAATTGTTTTATATTGAAATGAGTTCAGTCATGTTGAGTTGAGTATCCAGAGTTGAGTACCCAAAGTCGAATATCATATCTTTGAGTTGAGTATCTAATATCAGAGTTGAGTATTTTACCCTTGAATACTTCTGAGTTGAGTAAGTTTGAGTAGTTTTGAGTATCTTTGAGTATTTCTTGAGTTGAGTAAGTTTGAAAAGAGGTAAGTATGTCTCCTTTTTATCAAGTTTCAAGCTTATGTTTATGCTTTAGAATTCTTTCTTACATGCTCGCACATTCCACGTACTGAGCCATTTGGCCTGCATTTTTTCATGATGCAGACACATGTATTCAAGATCATCAACATGAGCTTTGTTGATACATCCGGAAGTTCGAGTTAGCTATGGTGAGCCTCCTTGTTTTCGGAGGATTTCATTTACTTTTCAGTTTAGTCAGGATGTCGTGGGTCTTGTCCCGACTTCCATCTTTATCAGTTAGAGGCTTCATAGATAGTCAGTATAGTTGAGAAGTCTGTATTATTTATTTTATTAAATGTTTTAAAGAATTAAGTTGTCTATTTTATGGCGAGTTGAATATTATCTTTATATTTAGAGTTTTTCATTTGAGTTAAAGTTTTGTATTTCAGTTTCATGAATTTTATTCAATTTTTAAGCTTTTGCATGCTTGAGTTAGTCTTCCACTTGTAGTCAGCCAGGATGAGGGTTCCCTTAGGGACCAACGATGGTCTTCGAGTGTCGGCCACGTCCAGGGTGTAGGCTCGGGTCGTGACAGTATACACCCACTATACAATACAACTTGCCTATACATGAGCTATACACTGACTATACAATATGATACACTCAAAAAGTTGAATATAACTTAACTATACATTAAGTATACAGTGACGAATGCAATCTCGATCAACTCAAAATAACCTCTAAATAGTCCCAAAATTTAGATATGAAATCTTCTCGATGTTTCGAGTCTTTCGATATATAATTCGCTCAAAAAGAAGAAGCAACAACAACCATTAGTGACGAAATTGAAACGAAGAAGAATAGTATTTGACCGATTTTGGTAATTTTGGAAATTGGGCTAAAATTTGTGTAAAGAAAACGACCGAGTGGCCCTTTTGCATAATTTTCCATAATTCTAATTATTTAGCCTCGTTAAGTGATTGTGAAATAAGAAAAAACAAACACATTTGATAATAAAAATTTAAATAATTAAGATTTAATTTTAAAAACAAGTTGTCGAAGATTTGAATAATTAACATTAAGCTGTTCATTAAATACAAATAAATGAGGCTCGAGTAATGTCTACCGAAACAAGACCCTAGCATACCTTCCCAACACTTAAATTGCATGGAAGTTTTTCAAATATATACTTGTATCTAATTAAGAGTTAATGATCATAATTAGATGATCATAATATACACATGTATCTAATTAAGAGTTTATGATTCTGATAAAGTTTCCAGATATTTGAATTAATATTATATTTATCGATGGGAAAAGATTTTTCATGCTCGAAAAAAATGTGAAGAAATATAAAAAAAAAATTGAGAAATTTAGAGAATAATGTGTGATTTGCTTCTAAATTGACGTGTTTCAATTACAATCCATATTTATATACGCATAATTAGATGTATCTGCTTAGCATGTATCTGGGCACACCAGATACATATATCTGGGCACACCAGATACATATATCTGAGGATCAAAATATATAAACGAGGAACTTACAAAATGACTATAGTTTAAATATAGACATAACATGTAGCCTTTTTTTTTTTTTGAAATATCATACTTGTAACTATTCCAATTTAATAACCCTAAAACTGTGGTCATTTTTGTAAGTTCCTCTTTAATGACCTTTTGGGCGGAAGAGTCTTTTTGAATGTGACTTATGTTGGGTCGTAATCATTGGGTCAAAAGCATTGAGAAGACGAGCCGAATGATCTTCTATTTTCTTCCACTACATATTTAGATATATTTCACTACTATAAATATTATTATCACTTATAATTTCAAAATATTCTATCTTATCACTAAGTATATTGAGAAAAATACACTTAAATACATGTATTTTCGCTACCCGATACACAAAAATAGGGAAAGAGGTGAGCGAGATTCGTATGTATCCTAGATACATGCGAATCACACTAGATACATACATGTGTCTATACATATCTGGTGGGAGATTGACGAGCTAGATGGGAGAGAGGAGATCGATATTTGTTGTCTCCCTGGTACATGCGAATTCACTTGAATACAATGTATCTAAAACAAATTATACCAAATTTTGACCCCATGTATCTCTAGATACATGTATCTGAA
>JAJOOF010011748.1:0-20677 GCA_029582545.1 Solanum lignicaule
TATATATATATATATATATATATATATATATATATAAATATATAAACTAAGTGATGAACCCCCTTAGCATAAGATAAGTGCTTGGTTCAGTGATAAAGGACATTCAAGGATGCTCAAGGTGAGCGCTAGTTCACAGGTTTGAATCCGAGTAATAACGTTTTTTCCCCATAGTTTCATGCGATTTTCATTTTCATTTTCCCAATAAATGAAAAAAAAATCTATGAAAACCTATTGAGATTTATATGTTTTACTAGATATTAAAAAATAGATTTATTTTCTATTTTTATAAAATTAAGTAAAACTTATAACTATTTTAAAGTTTTCATAATTAAAATTTAAAAAAATACATTCTCTCTTACTAATTTTGCGTCAAACATTTAATTTATATTTGATTAAGGAATGATATAATTATAAGTAAGATTAAATAAATAGGAGTAATCATTTAAAATTTATAAATAAATATAATTGTCGCGATATTTCTCAATCTTGATAATTATTTTCTCGACGGGAATTTTATTGACTACAATATGATCAGATTTGGAAGTATTCCGTAGTTAGTTTCAAAATTTGAATAACGTATATATACAACAATGACGGAGACAAGACCCATAATTAATAAAATTAAAAAATACATTCTCTCGTACTTATTTTAATATTATGTCAAACATATACTTGCTTGATTTTATTGTTTGTGTTGAGGTAGGGTTGAATTTTATTTAGTTGTTTATATTTGATCCGACCCGCTTATATCTGACCCGTCCCAACCCTCTTGAATACTATTAGTGTGCTTACTTATCTTTTTTGATCCCCCTTGATGGAAATCTTGTCTTCAATACTGTGTATTAGAAGTAATTAACACTCTTTGTAAATGTCTCAGTCTATAACGATATTGAATCTAATGACAATTAACTAATGTCAGTAAATATTATGGCACTCTCTTTATTAATATGTATATTTATTGCCGCCAAAATCTATTTTTACTATAATATCAATGATTTTTTATTAAATTCAAATTACCATTATTCATCTGATTAAAGAAAATTATATAGATTAAATAATTTAGTAGCTCACTAAGTTTTCTTTGGTGCAACTTTTGCAGCATGTTAAAATTCAATTATGCAAATTTCAAAAGCAAATGTAGTGTACACATTTTTAAAAAAAAAGATTTTTAGTTATATGGTCAAATTTTATATATAATGAGGTCACTTGTATTATTAGCCATTTATAAGACTATTTTATTTTTTTTAACACTGGACACCTGAAGCATGGATGCATCTAGTTTCTAATTTGTTGACTTTTTTTGTAATTGTCATTTAGTTTGATTGTATCCTAATTCCTATTAATGAATCTAATATTTACAATAACGATGGGGATTTTAGTAAACTTAATTATTATTATTACAGTACCAATACATGAATCCAACTAAAGTTATATAACCGTAACAAATTAAAGATATAATTTATTCAAACTTTATTACGATAATAATGCAATACAAGTACAATACATTATAAAGTGATGATAAATACAATCATCCAAACAAGCTGGAAATGAAATAAAACAGGATTTAATACAACTTAAGTGTTGTATATATTTTGAAAATGAACATGACAGAAAAAAAAAAAAAAAAAAACCAACCACACTTTTGCTTACTAAATTAAAAACAACTACTATTGTTTATTTCAAACATTCCCCAGGAATTAACAGGTCATATATTATGAATAGCATATTAATGGTCTTCAATTTATTGTATATGCCTTATTTTGCTCTGAATATTTGAATGATGAAGGTGCAATTTCATCATTATATTTATATTTTGATAGATTCAGTCAGTATCGACTTAATCGTGCTTTTAAGTTTGCCTTTGGCGTTTGTGTATCCATCTTCCTCTTTATATAATGTGTCTATCACACGTGTGAAATTTAGAACTCGTTCAAGGAAAAACATTGGTACTTCAGTTTCAGTTGAACGAAAGAATTCTTTGTTTATGTCCTTCCATGCATTGGTGATCTCTTTTTGAAATTTAATGTAAGCTTCTTGCTTTGAAGCTCCATACTCTTTCATGTAACATTCTATAATTGAAGCTACATGTCCTCTTTCTTGTTCAACCTACATGAAATTAATAGATTTCAATATCTTCCATATATATTATTAATACATTTCAAATATTTTTTGGGAAAATGTTAAAAAACGAGAGAGAAGGAGCTTTGGTCCATTTTTCTGAAAAATGGGACCCAATAATCCACTTGTCAAATTACGAGTCTCACACAACTTTTGTCTGCCACATCATACTTATTCCTCAACCATCATAAAATTTCGGTGGGTGTACATATACATTTGTTAACTTCAAAAAACTTAGATATAAATTATATGTACTTACTTCATGTCCAACAATATCGTCCATTGATCTAATAATCAATGCGGAAGCTCGAACTATCAAAGGTTCATTTATCATCCATTCAAAAGTCTCGTCGGATAAATATTCCTCCATACCAACCAAGCAAGTTGTTGCTGCCATCAAATAGCCAGAACTTACGAGTGCATTCTCCATGTGTTCCTCATATTTTGGAGTATAGCTAGCATCCAACCATTGAGCTTTTTAAAAATAGGCTCTTACCAACTTTTTCATCTAAAAATAATAAGAGGTAATTTTAGCTAGACAAAGAGTAATTCTAGTATCTTTTTTTCTTTTGGAATGAGAACATTTCCCTGTTGTCTTTTGGAAATAGTCTTTGTACCTCCATAAGGTAATGGTAAGGTCTTTGTAAACTCTACCATCCTCAGACCCCACCTAGTGAGATTTCACTAGGTATGTTGTTGTTGTTAATGTTTCCTTGTTGCCAGTCTTCATTTCTTAATTTTTTTTTAATTGAATATAAGGGGAAGGGAAAATAGAATGAGGGGGAGATTATAAAGTTGGGAATTGAATTCTCATCAATAAGGTGAAAATTCAAACCACCAACCAACCAATTAAATTAATATTACCTCATATTTTGCATAGCATACACAGTCTAATTTACATTCTTTGGCCAACGCTTGTTCCATTTCACTGTATATGTCTAGAAGAGCTTGATAAGCATGTCTCAGATATGGCGGTACTGAATCGATTGCATTAATATCCCATCTAATAAATATCAAGATTTAAATCAAAATCACAAGCTAATTAATTTTTAAGTTGTGTGTATTTGTGTATGTATAGAATTTATATAATTTCACAATAGCTATTGAAAAACATTCTTAATTTTCCATATTCATCAGTGAGGGATTGTAAAATGATTAATTTACTTGTGAAACTGATGTTTTACCTCTGGATTGCATTGTTGAAAGGTACTAGTTCGTCAAAGGTTGCATAAGCACCAAAAGTGTCATCAAAGAAGGAGACCATTTGGTATTACTTTTGTCATTATTTTTCTCGCGCACGACTATATTTAGGCTCAAAGTACACTCCCAATATCCAAAAGTAACACTCAACCAATCTGTCTCTTGCATATGGATATTTATTTGCAAAATTCAAATCTTTCCACCACCTACATACATCACAAGAACAACAATTTTGTTGCATGCATTCCATTTTTATTCCAAATTACCATTATTCATCTAATTAAAAAATATATATAGATCAAATAATTTCTACCTTGTAAGCTCACTAAGCTCTCTTTGATGGAACTTTTGCTGCACGTTGAAATCCAATTTAGCAAATTTCAAAAGCAAATGGTTGTGTGCATCATTATTTTCGTAAATGGATATGCATTTCCTTGCTCCAACCCTTGGTACAGTCATGTGAATAGGCTGACTTAAGGCTTCAGTAACTTCATTCTTAAGAGAGTTATTGCTCAAGTTGGAGACAATAGACTAGAGATGAGTGGTGGTAAAGGTAAGAGCTTCTTCAAGAACCTCCTCATCGCGCACTCTCATATGTGATGCTTCATACACACTCAATAATCCTTGGACATCATTAGTAAGTGTTTCCTTGAATTTTCCATCTTGTTCGGTGAATTGCTTGAACACATCTGGTTAAACATCATGTTCGTTATTAGTTATAAGAAATTTAACCTTCTTAAAAGTACTTGCAGGACTCAATCAACGGCAACAAGTCGAAAACGAAGATAAACAATGAAGGATGGAGTCCAATTACCAGAAGACATGTAATAGCCTTGTTGCCTCACAAGTTGAAAAAGAAGAAACAACGTGAATGTCGTCGTTCTGTTGAGACGCATCAAAAATGTTTTGAATGGATATTTCAATTTCATTATCAAAATGATATGCCACTCCCAATTGTTGAATTGCGTCTATCAACACAAGTTTTTGTTGACTACCCTCTGGTGCTTCCACCAACGTTTTCCTGATTGTTTCTTTGTACTCATCAACTTCAACATTTTCTTGGTTAGTAATTTCCTGCATCCGAAAAATACTCATCATACGTTAATAAATCAAATATTATGTTGCGTCTTAAAACAATTAACATAGGAAAAAATGTATTAAAGAAATAGGTGTGACTGACAGGAGTATAAAAAAGGAAATGATATCCCCAAATAGTTGGGTGAAAATTTGCCAAGGGGCGACACTTATTAGGAGAAGAAGCCGCCATTGCTTGTTCAAAGGTTTTTTTTCTCTTGCTTTTTTTTTCAAGTTTAATTTGTGGGTTTAAGTTGTGCTAATAGGATGGCCTATTTATAATGTACCTTTGTCCATTGAATTGAATTTTTAGGATTCAATTATTTTGTTATAGGTTGCTTAAGTCTACATTATAAGTCAAGGCTTATTAATTAGAATTAGTTGTTAGAAAATAGCATGCACAACGAAAGCATTTCAGAATCATACATCATACATGAATATAGACAACAACCACAAATATGTATCACTTACAAAACATTCTGAAAATTAACTCAAGGATTACCTCTTGAAGTGTGTGCAGATATCTTGAAGCAAATCAAACTCCAGCACTACGGTCTTCTACAGTGATCCCAAACTAACAATTGAACACTCTCAATACTTGGGTGGACAATTATCGTATAGAAAATTGAATGTCTTTCTAGAATAGAAGAATCCCTACTTATAGATATTTCTTTCTAGTCCAAAATGGAGAAGAAAATACAAGTCCTTTTCTTTCAAGAAGAGAAACTCGTGTTTCTTTTCTCTCTTGAAAAAAATTGCACACTACTTTTCCTTCTTCTACTAGAAAATAGAATTTTGAGTTCTAGTTAAATACGAACACTGTAGGGACCACATAATTAATTACTGAGACTTTCAATTATGAAAATAATTTCAAATAATTAATTTGAATTATTCTTACCATAATAAATTACAAATCATCCCACTAGAAATTCGTAATTGCACTCCTCTATTTATATTTCAAAATTTCCCATTAAAAACTTATGTAATTTCCCACGTTAAGATTACAGATACTAATCAATAAACTAAATTACTGACGAATTTAATTCAATGATTAATTTCCTTTAGAGCAATACTTAACTTATTTCATGTGCTAGATTCATAAATCTACTGGTCGGGTTTACACATGAAAATTTATAAGCTTCTCATAAAAAGGTGCATCATCAATATCTATTTTGAGACATTGATTCCATCAACTAACTAATTATTTCACCAATACATATTATTATCATTCAATCTACCAGTCATATTGATCCATCTCAGAATCTCACCTTTTAATAAATCAAAACGATAATTAATATATACAAATCATAATCGTTATATCAAGATTAAGAATATAAGTACATTTAACAGTTTAGAGAATATGTTTTTATCAATCAGTCTAAAATATCTCTCTACTCAGTCCCGTTCAATACATACAAAATGCACTAGCACGAAAATACCATTCTCATAATCAAGATAAATTATATTTAATCCCGTGCTACAATCTTTCTGATGGTTTGTTCAATTTTTTCATCTACGATTGTGAACTATAACTTTTAACTTATAAGAACCGATGATTTAATCTTCTGTGTATAAGCTTAAACTCTGTACACCAAATCATCTACTATATAAGTTGAGGACACATATGCGACAAATTGATCTATTTAATGTAACACTTTATTGAATTGAATAATTAAATAAAAAATTATTCAATAAATAATACTATATTAAAATGCATGGTTAATAGTATATCCTAACAATCTCTCACTTAGACTCATAACCATGCACCTACAACTTTAACACCCATTCCTTCAACATGCCTATTAAAAGACTTTTGTGGTAAAGCTTTTGTGAAAGGATTTGTCAGGTTATTTTCTGATGCAATCTTCACAACCATCACATCTCCTCTCTATACTATGATGCTTTCATGGTTGCATCAGCAACACATATTTGCATGATGCTTCTCCAAAAAATGGCTCCACCTCCCAAAATAAGCACATTTCCTGAGGTCGACTTTCTAGAGTCCATATCAGACTGGAAATCTGAGTATGTGTACCCTATGGGCACCAACTCATCCGAATGATAGACTAGAATGTAATCCCTAGTCCTTTTCAGGTACTTGATTATATGATTAATTGTTGTCCAGTGTTCTCTTCCAAGATTAGACTAATATATGCTAACCATGCCTATGACAAAATAGATATCAGGTCTAGTGCACAACATCGCATACATGAGGCTTCCTACAGCTGGCGCATAAGGAATTGCCTTCATGCTTTCTCTTTTCTCATTTGTCTTAGGACATTGATCCTTAGATAGAGAAATTTCATGTCTGAAAGGAAGAAATTCTTTCTTGGAATCATCCATGCTAAACCTAGTAAGAATTGTATCAATATAAAGAGCTTGAGATAAACCTAACATCTTTTTCTTGCGATCACGTAGAACCTTGATCCCATGTGAGCAGCTTCTCACAAATCCTTCATATCAAAATTAGTGGACAACCATTCCATAACTGAATTCATCAAGCCCACATTTTTTCCTATGAGCAAGATATCATCTACATATAATACCAAAAACATAACTTTATCCCCATTCCACTTTTTGTACACACAAGACTCATTAAGATATTGCTCAAAACCAAAACTTTTGACTGCATTGTCAAAACAAGTATTCCATGCCCTAGAAGCTTGCTTTAATCCATAAATGGATCTTTTAAGCTTGCACAACATGTGTTCTTTGTCTTTTTCTATGAAACTGTTTGGTTGTCGCATAAATATGCTTTCATCAAGACTTTCATTAAGGAAAGATGTCTTGACGTCCATTTTCCAAATTTCATAATCATAATGAGCAACAATGGATAAGAGAATTATAATGGACTTAAGCATGACTACAGACGAAAAGGTTTCCTCATAATTGACCTTATCCAAATGAAAAGAAGGAAATACAATGGTAGGATTTGCCATATTTCTTATTAAATAATGAAAAACCAATTGATTTTCTTTCTAAGTAAACCCTTTTGCAACAAGTCTAGCTTTATAAGTTTGCACTTTTCCATCTACTCATCTCTTTTTCTTATAGATCCACTTGCATCCAATGGGTTCGACTCTATCTATAGGTGGTTCTACAAGATCTCAGACTTTATTAAAGTACTTGGACTCCATTTCTAATTTCATAGCAATGATCCATTTTTCTGCATCTTTATCTTGTAGTGTTGAGTCTTAATTCACAGGCTCAGTATTCAACTCTTCAGGGATTTTTTCCAAAGACTCTCACAAGAGTGCATACCAAAGTTGTTTTCTTATCACTCTCACACTACGACGAGACACTACAGTTGCAAGGGCAGGTTCAGAGAGAGTTGCATTATTATGATCTTGTGGTGGAACCACATCATTTGTAAGATCTTGAGTGTCCATGTTATCTTCAGCACCTTGCGGTGCAAAGATATCAACAACTTTTTCCTTTAATGTAATATGCTCATTATTACTCACACTACCTTGATGCAATGAATTTTCAGGAACTTGTACTTGTTGAATTATATATTTATTAACATTTCTCCCACTACTATAATGCAATGGTATGTTAACTCTAACATGTGGGGTTTGAGTTTGGTTTCCATTATTTTCAGTAGACTGATTTGTTATCTCTTTGCTTAATTCCTATAAAACTAGTTTACTACTAGGAATATGGTTTGTTAAAAAATACTTTTCCAAAAACTTGGCAATTTTAGTCACAATGACCTTCTTTTCTTTAGGATTATAAAACATACCACCTTTCGTTCCTTTAGGGTATCCAATAAAAAACATGCTTCTGTTTTAGGTTCCTATTTTTTTGTCTTCCCTTTAAGCACATGCATTGGACATCCCCAAAATCGAACATGTTTCAAACTAGGTTTGTGCCCAGTTGATTTCACGTATCAGGACACTTCATCCTATACTAAGTGCCAACGATCGTAAAGTAGTAATATAACCCAACTAAGTGAGTTGGGGTCGAGTCCCAAGGGAGTGGTTTGTAATTGAGAATCAATAGGCAAGTAAGGATATGCTTAAGTCAATCATAGCTTAAAACATTTACGAATAAAAGCATGGTTCAAATTTGGGGTGACACAAGTGTCAAATATCAGGGGGATTTGTTTCAACTATAAGCTACAATAGCAAATAATACGAAAATAATAAGTATAGAGACGGGTTCTTGGGATGTGATTGGATTATGGGCAAATGTAGACAATCGGGTAATTGCAATTAATAGTGAATAGTTGTAAATTAGTGAATAAGCTAGACTTCAATGGGGTAAACTTTCTCTTGAACAATTTACCCCGAATCAAATTGGTTTCTCTCGAACACCAATAAGCAGAAATTATGAACAACCTTTGCTTTAGTCCATTCGCTCTCTCGTGCTGAATGTGTGGAAAAGGGTTTAAGGTTCACTCTCTCGAGCTGAACCCATGACAACCCAATATCCACAGACCATCAATTCAGCAATTTTGGTTTTAAAACCTCTCTCTCGAGCAAGCCAAAAACACAAAATTAGGATTGTATTTGCAACTACAACCCATTAATTTCAACCACAATTACTGAATGAAATCAGTTTTAAACAGCATTTACACTATCAATTAACAATACCCAGCAGCTAAATCAACCCATAATCACATAATCACACCCCAAGAATTAGGGTTTTAGCTAGACATCATAAAAAGGTAAAAATTGTTACCAAGTTGTGTTTCCATCAACTGGTAGGATTGATATAGTCTTTACAAAGGTCTAAGATGAAGAATCTTCAACACCCACTTCCAATTTCTTAGAAATGGAAATCTTCAAAGCTAAAAAGAAAATATCTCTAAAACTCAATTCTAAGCTCTCCAACTTGAAAACTTAATAATCTCATTAATAAAAATGAACTGCATACTAAACTAAGAATTTAAAAACGTATTTATAGTGGCCCAAAAATGTGTTGCGAAGGACCATTCGATGCAATAAGTCAGGATCGCCGATCCACTCGGCGTTCCACCCTTTGGTCAATTCCATCGCCTTTTTGCTTTGGCCTTCAACATCTTCAAGTTCTGAATCTTTGGGCGATATGGTACTGCATCGCGAAATCGTTCGGCGACTCGCCGACTGCTCCTTTCTATCGCCGACTGGATTTTCTCCTTTAGGGCTTGGTACATTGGAACATTAGGCGAGACCATGGCCGTTCGATGACTCGCCCATTGGGTTAGGCGATCCTCAGGCTTTCTTTTCTTCGTTATTTCAGCTGCCTTGTTCTTTTTTGCTCAATAGTGTCCATGCTTTGTTCCTCAATCCAAATACCTGAAATTCAAGCATTTACATCAGTTATTGGCACAAAATATGCATTTGACGACACTAAATCTATTAAAATAAAGCCTTAAATGAGTCCAAATCATGGACTCATCACTAGTCCACTGTTCAATGGGTGTCAAAGGAACATATTTAGAAGGAACTAAGTTCAAAATGTAATTTGTAGTTTCTAATGCATATCCACAAAATTAATAAGGCAAATCCCAATAACTCATCATTGATCTAACCATTTATAAAAGAGTTTTGTTTCTTCTTTCTGCTACACCATTTTGTTGTGGCGTTCTAGGCGTAGACATTTGAGATGTAATTTGTTGTTCCGATAAGTAACTAATGAACTCATTAGAGAGGTATTTGCCACCACGATCAGATCGTAGTTGTAACATCTCGCACCTAGAAACAACTATAAAAATTTTAAAATATGAAAATATTGATA
Source organism: Solanum lignicaule (assembly GCA_029582545.1). Lineage (NCBI taxonomy): Eukaryota > Viridiplantae > Streptophyta > Magnoliopsida > Solanales > Solanaceae > Solanum > Solanum lignicaule. The sequence continues at coordinate 10,114 of JAJOOF010011748.1, forward strand.
TTTGGAAAGAATAAGGAAATCTGGAAATTTTATCTAAGTTAAGAAAGTGAGTTTTGGCCTTTTTCAAACAGCCATAACTCCTAGCTCAAGATGAGTTAGGAGCAGCTCTGGATATGGTTGGAAAACCCTTGGAGAGATCTTTCCAACACCGCCAAGTTTGCGTGATTTCGACATCATATGAGTGAGTTATGTCCTTTGGAAGTTGGGCTATTGTAATACATAATTGTCTAATCCGGATTTTTGAAAGGCGATTCAGTCTTTTCCTTACCTAATTACTCTAATTAGCTTTCAGGAGATAAATTGGGGTAAAACAAGAATTTATTCAGTTTAGAAAATTAGAATTTACGCTTAGGGCTTGGAGAAAAGAGAAAGGAAGAAAGAAAGGGAGAAAAGCCAAGATTTCGCCAAGAACGTCAAGCGTTTGGAGTGGAATTTTTTGGGGGTGATCCCTATTAAGGTATGTGAGATCTTTTCATGTTGGGTTAGTTCACCCACACACCAACTTGTTCAATTCAGCAAAGATTGGAGTTGTTTGAATGTTAAGAAAGTGAAGTTCTTGAAGAACATTGTTGAATTCTTGTTGGTTGATTGTTGAATGCCTAGTATTGATTTGATTTGTGTTTCCGGGTTGTTTTTCAAGTTAAATCTATTGGGTATTGAGGGTAATAATGATCCTAAGTGTTTGGGGAAAGAACCATTGAAGTTAGGAGGATTTAGAGTTGAAAATCGGAGAAGAAAAATCATCAAAACCTAGGGAATGGGGGTGGGGAGCCGCGCCAGCTAGCGCCCCCCAAAAGAGACTCTGAAGTCCACCCCTTGGGGAGATGCGCCAGCCAGTACGCCCCAGTAGTCTCTCTGACATTTGAGGGCAGGCGCTACGCGCCTCTCAGAGCGCCAGGGACGCCAGTTCTCCCCATTTCCCCCCACCTTCTTGTACTTGTTCCTAAGTGATGTACCTATGTTTCCTAGTCTATTCCAACACTCTAAAGTACATCTAAACATCATGAAATCATCCATAAACATGAGATCATGAACCTTGAATCCATAATTCAATTCAAGGAAAGTTAAGTTCAAAGTCAAAGAAGTTAAGAGTCAAGTCTAGAAGTTAAGAAGCAAGTCAAGCAAAGTTTCTTAAAGTTTTCAAGGGTCTTTAACAATGTTTTAACGTCATTTAAAGCCTTAAGTTTTGAAGTTAAGCAAGAGTAAAGCTTTGGTTTGAAGTTCTTTCTTCAAAGAGGTATATGGGGACTATGTAGTCCCAAAGAAGTTTTAAAAGAAATGTTTTCACATTTAAACATGATTGGAAACTGAGATTTCCAAAGAGCCTTCGGGCTAGTTTTCAGAAAAGAGTAATTGCTTTCTAAATGAAGCTAGAAGGGAAACTTTGATTTTCAAGATAGCCTTTGAGCTAAGTTTTTGAGCACTAATCTCAAATCACAGAGGAAATATGTTTTAAAAACATAAGAGTCAGTACATTGTTGGGAGTAGTATTGAGCACCGAATTGGGGGAGCGTTCAAAGAACCCACAGCCCCCATAGAACCATGTAGCCATCATGGGTAGAAAAGGTTCATACTTTTTAGATGAATCCTTTTCAAATTAGACTAGTGGATCCATTAGGCAGTTCAGGTTCTATACCTTTGGCCAGGTATAGGATGCTCTGGCAGCGTGAGGTTGATCACTGTATCATCACTATAGCTCTTATGTGATGGTTGTCGGTTAGAGAAACTCCCACAACAGTTTTTGTATTTTTATATACATCAGTTCATTTGTATTTCGACATACATCTCAGATTTATTGTATCTTTGCATACACACAGAGTTCATAGCATGTTTTAAAACAACTTTTCCTTATATTGCACTTGTTTTAAATTGCTTTATATTGAAATGAGTCAATCAGGTTAAGTTGAGTTGAGCCAGGTAAGTTATTCAGTTTCTTTCAGATTTCTTTATAGCATATGTTTCTTAGCATTCCAACTCGCATACTCGTATATTCAATGTACTGATGCCAGTTGGCCTACATCATCTTATGATGCATATTCAGGTAACCAGGATCAGCATCCAGCGCCTCGTTTATCCAGTTGAGCAACTCAGAGTCAGTGGTGAACCTCTTTGCATTCAGGAGGACTCTTTTATTCGCTTTCAGTCTTTCATTTATTAGGATGTTGTGGGGTTTATCCCAACATTCATCTCAGTATTTTAGAGGCTTCATAGACAGTCAGATAGTTATTAGTGTAGATGTCTTTCTTTATCCTTCAGATGTTGTTTAATGACTTAAGTGCCATTTTGGCCAGCTTATTATTCTTTAAGTTGTTGTTTGAAACATGTTTATTTGAGTTAAGTCTTCTGCTGAGTTAAGTATGTCAGGCCAAGGGTTCTCTTGGGGCTAGCAATGGTCTCCGAGTGCTAACCACGTCCAGGGTGTAGGCTCGGGGAGTGACAGTAGTGACTTGATATATTTTCTATGCCGTTTCTCCGTTTCCTTAAACTCTTTGAATTTCTCAAAGCATTTAGACTTATGGTGCAACAAATAATTATATATATATTTTGAGTAGCCATCAATGAAAGTCACAAAGTACTCATACCTAGCTCTCCCTTGAATGCTCATCGGGCCACACAAATCAGAATGAATTAACTCTAATTTATCATTGGCTCTATTTCCTTTTAAGGGGAAAGGTCTCTTTGTCATTTTACCTTCTAAACAAGATTCACATGTTGGTAGTGCCTCCACTTTTAATGAACCTAAAGGTCCATCTCGAACCAACCTTGAAATCCTATCTAGATTTATATGACATACATGCAAGTGTCATAAATAAGTCTCATTAAAATCAGAAGAATGCTTTCTTTTACTTGAAAGGTTAACATTATTCAATTCTATAGTTTGTTGTTAATCTGGAGAGAAATTAATAATAAAAAGACCAACAATCAATGTACCATCAGAGACAAAATGTTTATTATAAGCTAATAACGCAGCCATTATCAGAAAAATTAACATCATAACCATCTCTCAAAACCTTAGAAACTGAAATTAAATTTCTTCTAACAGTAGGTGCATATAGAACATCTTTTAAAATTAAAACTCTACCACTATCAAACAAAAAAAATGATATTTTCTCTTGCTAGCTAAAACTGAAGTTGTTGAACCATCCGCTTGAAAAACACTAACTTCATCTCTAATCAGCTTGCACGTTTCTTAAAACCCCTACAAAGTAGTGCAGATATGATCGGTGACTCATGCGGATAAACACCATGAATTGGTAGAAACAACCACTAAAAATGTTTCAACGATGAGTGAAAGTGAGTTACCAGGATTGTTTTTCTTCTTGGTTAAAAAAACTGGACAATGCGCCTTCTAATGGTTTGGCATCTTGCAATGAAAACACTAGCCTTTAGGATTTTTCGCGCCCCTAGTTGGATGTGCAATTTCCTTAGTTTTGTGAATCTTTTTCTTCTTTTGTCCACCTTGCAGTTTTGAAGTAGAACCTTTCTCAACATAGATGATGCCGATTTTTTGACAATTGTCTCAGCTGCCTGCAACTCTGATTTCACGTATCAGGAAACTTCATCTAATACTAAGTGCCAACTATCGTTAGTCAGTAATATAACCCAACTAAATGAGTTGGGCTCGAATCCCACAGGGAGTGGTACGTGTTTAAGAATCAAGAGCAAAGTACGAATATGTTCAAGTCAATCATAGGAATAGATATTTACGAATAAAAGGATAATTCAAATTAAAGGGTGACACAAATGTCAAATAACATGGGGGTTTTGATTGTAATTATCAACTACAATAGCAATAAATAACACCAATTAACAAGTAATGAGATGGGTTCTTAGGATGTGATTGGATTATAGGCTAAGGTAGAAAAATGGGTAATTGCAACTAATAGTAAATAGCTGTAAATCAGTGAATAAGCTAGACTTTAGTGGGGATAAACTTTCTCTCGAACAATTTACCCCGAATCATGTTGGTTTCTCTCGAACACCAACAAGTAAAAATTAAGAACAACCTACACTTTAGTCCATTCACTCTTTCGGGCTAAATGTGTGGAAAAGGGTTTAGGATTCACTCTCTCGAGCTGAACCCATGACAACCCAATACCCACAGACCATCAATTCAGTAATCTTGGTTTTAAAACATCTCTCTCGAGCAAGCCAAAAACACAAAAGTAGAGTTGCATTTGCAACTACAACCCTTTAAATTAAACCATAATTACTGATTGAAATCACTTTTAAACAACATTTAAACTATCAATTAGCAATACCTATAAGCTAAATCAACCCATAATCACACCCTAAGAATTGGGATTTTAGCTAGATATCATAAAAAGATAGAAATTGTTACCAAATTGTGTTTCCATCAACTGGGTACGATTAATTTCGTATTTGCAAAGGTCCAAGTTGAAGAATCTCAAAGACCCACTTCCAGTTTCTCAGAAATGGAAAATTTCAATTCTTCAAAGCTAAGGAAAAGTTTGTCTCAAAACTTAGAGTTCCAACTCCAAAAATTGAAATATTCTATATTATGAAAACTGATACTAAACTAAATATTCAAAAATGTATTTATAGTCGCCAAAAATATGTTGCGAAAGACCATTCGGCATAGTAAATCGGGATCGCCGATCAGCTCATCGATCCTCCCTTTGGTCAGTTCGATCACCTTTTTGCTTTAGCCTTCAGCATCTTCAAGTTCTGTAACTTTGGGCGATCCAATCACTGCATCGCGGAATCATTTGGCGACACACCGACTGTTCATTTCTCTCGCCGACTTTGTTTTCTCCTTCAGGGCTTGGCACACTGGAACTTTAGGCGAGGTAATAGCCACTCGACGATTTGCCCAATCGATTAGGCGATCAACATGCCTTCTTTTCTTCGTTCTTTCAGCTGCCTTGTTCATTTTTGCTCGTTAGGGTCCATGCTTTGTTCCTCAATCCAAATACCTGGAAATCAAGGATTTTACATCAGTTATTGGCACAAAATAAGCATTTGAGGACACTAAATCTATCCAAATAAAGCCCTAAATGAGTCCAAATAATGGACTCATCAACACCCCCAACTTAAACTTTTTCTTGTCCTCAAGTAAAACTCAAGTTCAGCAGTTCAAAAAGGATGTCTCAAATAGTGCTACACAAGACTCAATCATGAATGCACCCAAAAAGATTCAACTTACTCATGCAAGGATCATTTGTACACTCAAAGATTAAAGTTGTGACTCACCATTTTTAAAGAATCTCAAGTTCACCATACTTGCTTCAAATGCAAGTTAAAGCTCAACAAACGTACTCAAATTCCCTCACACAAAGAATGATTCTATATTCACACACAATGATTCAACAATTAATAGCTCCGGAATCATAATCAACACTCACAAAGATGAACACAATGCATGATTCCACCCATAGGTTTGCCCGTATTTTCCAATCAACACTTGTTTCAGCGCACTCAAGATCAAAAGGTCTTTTCAAGACTTGTAATGGGGTTGAGTGGAAAGGTATGGTCATTTAGGCTCAGTGGCTACTATCCTCTTGAAATGTGGTGTGACAACACTTTTCTTCCCTTTTCTTTATTATTCTCATTCATGCTCAAAAGTCACCCCATTATTTACTTTCCATGGATCGTTGGACATCCTATTTCTTTTTGCATTTTCACAAATTTATTCCACAACTTTTTCATTCTTCTCTTCTTTTTTCTCTCTTCTTCTTTATATGGAAGGGTTCCATCTTTCTCAAAACCATGGGTCAAAGGGGACTTCTTTGCATTTCTTGATTTACCTTCTCTTTTCGTCAGACCCCCAACTTAGGTTTTTGGCTTAAGTTGGCTATTCAAGCTATAACGACCTGATTTTTGTCGTTATGGAAAAGCTAATGGGGAAAGAATTGGGGCTAGAAAAACTTTTTCGTAGTACCTTGGAATTTCCAAACCTAGTCCAGATTTGGATGAAATTGGAGTCATTAAGGTGTAGGGAAATCTGGTAACAATTGGGTGATTTAATTATGATTTTTATTACATGAGTAGTTAGATAAGTCGTTAAGAAATCGTATGACTTTATGAAATTGAATTCGGGAGAGTAGAACTCCCGAAATCGATCTTAGCGTGAAAGGTAATTTTTGAATGTTGTTGGTTAGTGGTGTGTTGTGAAATGGGGGTCTTGGATTTATTAAAATAGCTCACTGGTTCGTGCAAGCCGCCCTGGCGGGAGTTTTTGTCGCTCTGGCGGGGCCGCTACAGAGGGGTGAGGGCTGCTGTGTGGGGCTCGACACGACTCAAGGTCATTAATAAACCCCTAAACAACCTTATTATGCACTTTTTGATTCTTAGAGCTAAGGAACGGACCCCAGGTGACTCCTACTCATTTTTCACCATTCTTGAGGCTAAATGTAAGCTTTTCACTCCCCGAATCTATTTTTCGATCCATAGAACGTAATAGAATGGGTGAATATTGATGGAGAAGGGTTTTTTTATAGATTATATGATGGAAACAACCCTAATTTGAGGTAGGTGATGGTTGTGATTCTATGATTGTGTGATGTATGTCTGTTCTTGCTTCATTATGATACATGTATATATGTGAATATTGCATTATTGATCACACTTGTTGTAATTGAGTATAATTGAATAATTGTATGCTATGAATCACCTCTTGTTGTATGATTATGAGAATATACATTGTGATTGTGATTGTGGTTTATTGAATGGGCGGGTGTCACGATTTGACACACTAATTGGGATAGGTTGCCACGTTCCGACATAAATATAGGATTGGTTGCCATGTTTCGGCATAAATATGGGATCGGTTGCCACATTTCGGCATAAATATGGTATCGACTGCCCCGTTCTGGCATAAATATGGAATCGGTCGCCACATTTCTTCATAAATATGGGATCGACTGCCACGTTTTGGCACACTAACTTGGATCGGGTACCACGAACTGGTATGCTAACAGTTTGGTTTGGGTTCAATGAGAGGACTATTGAATTGGGTTCCGTGAGAGGCCCATTGAATTGTGTTGTGTATCTACTTGTGATGAGTTTGTTCATATCTAATGATGATTGATATTGGAAGACGTTATGTTCCTCTAAATTGCTATAACTGTGATATGTGAGAATCATGAAGTTGTTCATTGTTCGTATATATTGATGATATTGTATATGTTTGATATGTGAATGTGATTATATTATTGTATTGACTAATGTATGTTACACTTAGTGGGATAGCCGCATGATCCTACCAGTACACGGTGGTTGTGTATTGATATTGCACTTGCTCTTATTTTTGTTGAGTATAGGGCATCTTCCGGTAGTTATTGATAGACCTCAGCTAGGTGACTGTTGAGCGTGATCAGATTCAAGGGTGATTCAATTCTTTCAGGCTACCATGGATTTTTCTTGTTTAAGTCCAATTTTTTTGGACTCAAACTATTGTTTAAGGTGTTGTTCAGTTTCGAGGTTGTACCCCTTGTTCTTAGACCTGCCATTAGTAGAGTTTTGGTACAATGACTTTCAGGTTCTATGGGTTGAATTTTCGTAGTAGTTTGGTTAGTTAATTGTTTAAACCTTTGTAGTTTATGGGGACTCCATTTTTTATTGTCATTTAAACCTGCTTTCGTATCTTTAAATGCATAACTTTTGGTTAAGTTGTGTAGTCTGGGTTGTAGTAATAGTTCTCCCACCAGAGGGTTAGTATGGGTGCCAATCACGACGGTCTGGGTCATGACAAAGTCGGTATCATAGCCTAGGTTCGTTGATCTCATTATACCAAAACGAGTTTAGTAGAGTTTTGCAGAACGTTATGAAGATGTTTGTACTTTTCTTCGAGAGGCTATCGGACTTTAGGAAAAACTCACTTCTTTCTACTCCTTCGTGCTATGACTTGAATCTAATTGGTATCTGGGTGATAAAAATTGGTATCTTTCCTCCTTCACTCTATGGTCCGAACTAGAGCAACAAAAGTGGTAACACCATCACTAGCAAGAAAGGATGTGTATAGACTAGTGACAGTTGAATAGGGTCGTCATTCAAAACAAGTATTCATTGCCTCGGATAGATGACCTTTTTGATCAATTGCAAGGTGCATCAATTTTCTCTAAGATTGATTTAAGGTCTGGTTACCATCAGTTAAAGATTGAGGTGATTAAGAATTGGGTTTGACCAAGTTTTATGATTGAAATTAGCAGTTTTATGGGGCTCGCTAGCTACTATTGTCTCTTATGGTATGAGTTCAGTCCAATTGGTATCTCCCAATTCCAATTGGTATCTCAACGAAGTGAACTAGACGTCGTGGTCACGATTGAGGGGCCACAAGCAAAGCAAATTGGAAACTGAGAAGGTTTCAATCGGTATCTAGCCCTAGGGGTGGTGTGAATGCATGAATGATCAGAAATGGTCATCCATGGAGCGAAATAATTAATTAAGAATTTGGACTTATCTGTAAATTGTATCTTGTAAACTTGAATGTGTGCTTCTGGTTGTCTGAATTAACTGTGAATGTGAAGGTGTAATTGCTTGAATATGATGAGGTGATTATGTGCACAATAAATGTGTCTCTGAACTTTGATATGTACAATATGTTGTCCTGGTCGTTGAAGTTATGCAAGTTGTAAATACTTGAGTATCGTGAAATTAGTTGTGAAAGGAAAATTTGACTAAGGATCGTATGAGTGTCTAGGTGTATACTGGGGATGTGTGGGTTGTGGTTCTGAATTGACAAGAATGAATTGGCTCGTGTATCGTGCGATTGACTAGGGTAGACAATGATTATCCTAGTTATGAGGATTATTCTAAAATTGCTAAGTAAAGCTGGGAACCTTTGTGGAATTTAGAAAAGAAAAAAACACCAGAAAAATTATTGGCAGGGGTTCTGTTTCCGTTATGGCGGCTGGGGCGGGATTCTTCCCGCCAAGGCGAGGCTGCCAGTGCAGAAACTTTCCTACCAGAGCAGGATGATGCGAGGCAAAACCTCAACCTGTCTTCCATGTTTTCCCCTAGTCACAATTATGGACCCCGAATAATACCTAAACTAACCCTCACGATCTAATTCATTGTTCAGCAATCGAATATGAGGGTAAAGTGTGTTAAATTATGGAGAACCTGGGCATAAGAGGAGGAAATTAGTGAGGTTGTGGAGGCCGGGGAAATGGTAATGCAGGTAGAAAAGTAGTGCAGCCAGGCGAGAAGGTTGCCCGTCAAGACGACAGGGCTCAGTTATATGATTTTCTGGGCAAGACCGAGTTTGAAGTGTGTGATGCAGTGATCACTAGTGCTGCTCTTGTCTGTGCCCGAATGGCTATTGCTTTGTGTGGTCTGGGTTCTACTTATTCGTACGTGTTAGTTCAATTTCCTTGGGATTTGATGTTGTTTGTGATATACTTGATGCCCCCATCCATGTTTCTACCCCAATTGAAGAGTCAGTCATAGTCACCTTTGTATATCGTGTTGTCCTGTTGTGTTTATGGATTTTCATATTTGGGTTGATTTGGTTATGTTGGATATGACTGACTTGATATAATCTTAGGCATGACTTGGTTGTCCTCATATTATACCGGGCTTAATTGTAATACTACGTCGGTAACTTTAGAGATCCCCGGTAGGAAAAGATTAGAGTGGGAAGGAGTGTACAAGCCTAAGCTAGCTAAGATCATATCCTCCATTCGGGCTATGAAACTGGTAGGGCATGGTTGTTTGGCTTATTTGGCTCATGTTTGGGAGGTTGAGGTTGAATCTCCCTCTATTGAGTCTGTTCGTATGGTGTCTGAGTTTAAGGAAGTATTTCCTATGGATTTACCTGGTATGCCTCCAGATAGAGATATAGATTTTTGCATTGACTTGGAAACTGACACTTGCCCCATTTCCATCCTTCCGTATCGTATGGCTCCAACAGAATTAAGAGAGTTTAAAGCTCAAATCCAAGAGCTTCTTGATAAAGGGTTTATTTGTCCTATTGTTTCCAAGTGGGGTGCTCATGTTTTGTTTGTCAAGAAGAAATTGGGCAGTATGAGGATTGGCAATTTTATCTTAATCCATAAGGGAGTGGATTAATACTAGAATGACAGCTAATGTTGATAGAGAAAGGGATTATGTTATATGGTGAAAATTACAATCCAGAGCTTTTCATTGTGAGTCTACATTTGTGGTGATGTATTTTTTCAAGGTATGAATTAGCAAGGTGAGAAATGATCAGTTGTATCCGGTATTGAGCATTTGAAAGGACTTACACCTGGGGTGAGTCCTAAGTACTACTATTGATTGTTAAGTATCTAAGAAAGGTTTCATTTTTAAAAGTGTTGGTTTATAATAAGGTAAATGGTTGGAGTGTTTATGATGGTTGTTAGTATTGTGAGTATGATTCACTAGCTATGCTCTAGTGTGTTTTCACTTTTATGGGTGGATCCCTAGTGGTGGATCAGGGATACCAAATCCTGCGATGCTCTCTTGGTTGATTGGGAAGATTTGGTTATTTCGAATGACATAATTGGTGTTGTCTTGGAGTTGTTAAAGTATTTTAGTGGTTCTACATGTACCACCTTGCTTATGAGAATTTATAGAAGAGCTACCATGCGTATTTGTGGTT
>JAJOOF010011749.1:0-20790 GCA_029582545.1 Solanum lignicaule
GAGACCCCATTTCTTTTGTACTTTATTCCACAACTTTCTTTTTCATTTTATATATATATATATATATATATATATATATATATATGGAGGGGTTCCATTTTTCTCAAAACCATGGGTAAGAGGAGACTTTCCTTGCACTTCATGACTTGCCCCTATCTTTTTAACACACCCCCAACTTAGACTTGGCCTAAGTTGGCTATTCAACTAACCACAACTTCATGAGGATTATGGGTGATGGATAAAGAAAGGTCATTGCTTTCATCAAGTTTCTTCCAAAGAAAAGGGAAAGGCTCAAAAGGTGTTCAAGAGAGAATCACACACTCACAAGGTAGGTCACAAAAGAGGTCTATGTCAAATTGGCTCACACTCGTAAAAGTTGCCTAAGATCATATCAAGAGATAGTATCACTCAGTTGACCGAACAACAGGGTAAATTCTAGGATCTATTATGCATAGTTCACAGGTAAGCTCATCACACTAGGCATTGACACTATAAGTCAAACAAGACTCCACACTTTCGCTAGTGTGCAATGATCATCACAAGAGACTCAATTTGATACAAGGCTAGTCATAACGAGATGTAAAGAGTTCACATATTGTTTATGCAACTTCATTTGGCCTCATCGTAGCCGTGCATTCATGTTTGTTCGATTGAGAGTACTATTTAAGTCCTCGGTATTGATCGAAACCGAGACTCAAATTTGCCAAGGAACAACCACATTCAACAGCATATAAAGGGTGGTGAAAATGTGCGAACAATACAAAAAAATTCTGAAAGGGTCCAAATCATTTTGCAATTTAAAATAAAAGAAGCTTCAAGATCAAACATCCACAGAAAAGCAGTATTAACACAATTTTAAACAGAACAACCCAAATATAAACAAAATACAAACATCAAATAGCTCACAAAGGTGGGCATCACCCCACCACAAATAAAGGCAATTTGTCCTCAAATGCAATTAACACAGAATTCGAAAGGTAAAATAAAAAAAACAGAGAGGGAGGTAAAGAGGGAATCCTGGCTACACAGTCGCTCTATCTGTCTGGGAATCAGTGCCCGATGTGTCGGCCTGGAACTTGATAATGGCCCCCGGAGCTTGTTTAGAAGATTCAGCGGCAGCTGACTTACAAAGATTGTCCAAGTCATGAGCCGCTAGAAAGGAGTGGATAGTTGTGAAGAATCCACGTCTCCATGAGGGAATAATGGGGTCTCGAGGATTTGTTCTCTTGCTAGCACTAGACTTCTTGTCCTCATTAGCTGTTTTGGGAGGATTTGTTGCCTTTGTATTTTTCCTAAAAAAATTTGCTCTTGTTTGTCGGGGTGGCATATCTCTTCCAGCTACTTTCGGTTTTAGCCATTTCTGCAATACTTTGAGAAAAAGTTAGAAAGTATTCAAACAAAAGCAAGGTAGTTCAATTAAAAAATCACTTTGCTGAACCAGTTGGTGAAGCACGCATCTACTTCGGTGGTTCGTCGAGTACAGTGCATATAGAATACAAGGGTGCAGACAAAGGGTGAACAAGAAGTCTTTTGGGGAGTCGCCGAATGCTTTTGTCGATCAAAGGCTTCTCGCCGAAAGTTACAGAATTAAACATTACATATGACATTAAAATAACGGCGAAATGGGAATGTTAGGCGAATCGCCGAGCAGTTTGGCGAGCTCGACTTAACTCGCCAAATGGCTCACGTGCCTAGTTTCAACCCATCTTCTTGAATCCAACCCTGCAACCCCCAAAAACAAAATTAAGGCATGCACAACTCAAATTAGGCTTAAACCCAGTGATAATCATGCACAACCTACAATTTTCATCCAATTTAAAGCGCAGCTTTCAGGAATTAACTATTTAACTTAGTACTGGCAAAATTTGCGAACCTAACAGGCAAACAAATATTCTAATCCTATCAGATAGGTCCAGCACACATCATCAAAGTAATGCCATTTCATTTGAGTACAAATTTCGAGGAAAGGAACGCGGAATTTGAATTACCAACCTTTTATGCCGATCAAATGGATATTGAGATACTAGGAAGTAATGTGATCCAACTCGTAGCACAATTCGACAATAAATATACTTTAGAAATGCAAAAATATAGGATCTAGCATGCGGGTGTGAGTTTGGGAAGACAAAAAGTGAGGCAAAGTGAATAAATTTGAAACTTTTAAACCTTTGTCTTGCAAAACCGTCATGTTTTCACCCGTTCGGAGACATTAGTCCTGATCGCTGATCTATTCGGTGTAACGCCAAATAGTCATTTGCCCCACCGAAGTTTACAGAACCTCCATGTTATGTGGCAATCCAAACGGCGGTCTCTGTCGGGATCGCCGACACAATCGGCGGTTCGCCAATAATTTCATGTGCTCGCCGAGTTTTACAGACTCCAATGCAAGATGATCTTGAGTCTAATGACGGTCTAGTTCGGAGTTGCCAAACCATTTGGCGATTCACTGATTAGACCTGTTGCTCACCAATTTGCACTTTTCGTTCACTCTCTACACTTCCATCTGCACAATCAACACACCATTATTTTATCAAAGCAACATAAAGCAATAAAGGGTTTTGGGTTGCCTCCCAAACAGCGCCTTAGTTAACGTCGTGGCACGATGCAAGTCCACCTTCAAACCTCATTCTTAGGGTTAGCCATAGTATCACGCGACAAACCCCCTTCCTGTCTCGGATTTAGGTGAGACGAGATATGACCCATCTGGGTTTTTAACTTCTTGATTGAAACTGAATGGGAGGTGATGGTCTGGCTAAGGGTAGATACATCTTCTTTCATTCCTTTTAGCATTTTGTCTAACCCTTCAACTTTGTTGAGGATACATGAGAGCATATCCTTAGACCTACCTCCTTCCAAATCCTTGGGTTTTTGGCGCTCATGGGGAGGCACATATATGTCTTTCTCCCTATCTTTCCAATTCGGATTACGGTCCCTCCATTCACGATCTTGGTCCTTCCAGCCTTCGTCTCTAGCCCAACCTTGGTTACCACCCTGCCTTGGGTAATTTGAGCGGTAGTCACCGCCTTGGTTGGCTAGAAAATTTACCTCCTCGTTATACAAGCCTTCAAACTTCATCTCCTCAAGATTAGCACACCCAACCCCCATAGCGTTGACACCACGGGCACCAGCCCCCATGACATTTTTGGATAAAATATCAAGCTGCATCATTATTTTGGCCATGTTTTGGTCTATCTCATTGTCTTTTTCAATCTGTTCCTTGGATAGGTTGAAGGTGAGAGGGGAGACTTGGTCCTCACGGGTGTACCATTCTTTGTTGATGGTTGCCATGCCATCTAAAAGTTGGGCTGCTACTGCATACGGCTGCTGCATTAAGCGTCCCGGCGAGAGTTGGTCGGCGACACCTTTGCTTACCAAGTTCAAACTTCGATAGAAGTACTGAACTAGCACGTTATCAGGCAAACCATGGGTTGGGCATTATAGCACCAACTTTTTGAACCGCAGCCAAGTCTCGTGCAGAGACTCTCCTTCGAGACGCTTAAAGCTCTGGATGATATCCCTAAGTGACATCATCTTCGAAGGAGGGAAAAATTGCACATGAAATGCGGAACAATTCCTCCCAAGAAGTGATGGATTCTCGCGGCAACTCGGCTAGCTATTTGCACACCTCTCCCATCAACGAGAAAGGGAGTAGCCTCAACCGGACCGACTCATGGGAGATGTTTTTGAACGACATTAACGATTAAAAACATTGTAAATTAAAGGGGGACACAAGAGTGTCAATTAACAATAAGTGGTTTTGTCACAAGTAAGGTAAAAATAGAAAAATAAACAAGGGTTTCTAAGAAATGCGAGGGGATCCTTGGGATGTGACCGGAATACGGGTTAAACTAGATTATTGGGTACATGCTTTCGATAGAAGATTCATAGAGTAATTGTGACTAGGCTAGACTTTAAGGGGGATAAGCCCTCTCTCAAGCGACTTACCCCATTTCAAATGCGTTCCTCTTGGACACCCACTTGCCGCGTGAAGTCCAGCCTACGCCTTAACCCACTCACTCTCTCAAGCTGAGTGTGTGGAGATGGGACTAGGGTTCACTCTCTCGAGCTGAACTTCATGTCGACCCACTCGCACTGGCCATCAATTTAGTGGTCTTAGTTTTACGACCTCTCTCTCGAGCAAGCCGAAAACACATATAAGAGATTATATTTGCAACTACAACCTCATTAAGTTCATCCATAATCACCAAACGAAATCACAATTAAACTACGATTAAACTATCAGCAAGCAAGACCCACAAATTATCTTAACCCATATTCGCTAAATCACACCGCAAGAATTGGGGTTTTTCGCCACACATCAAGAGATAGAAATTTATACGTAAATGAGCTTGCATTCAAATGGGTATGAAGATTTAAGTCTTGTTACATGCCAAGAATGAAGAATCCAAAAGACCCAAGTTCAAATCCTTGGTGATGAAACTCTCTTTTTCTTTAAGTTCAAAACCCTCTCAAACTTAGAGCAAAAATACTAAAAAGTACTATTCGATATGAAAATTATAATAATTGTTCAACTCCTAAAACTACAACTCTAACTAATATTTATAGTTTTAACAGATTTGTGCTGCAGCGGATCATTCGGCGTCATTAGTCGGAATCGCCGATCAACTTGGTGATTCGCCAAGTGTACTAACACTTTCCATTGATTCTAACTACTCAAAATGACTTCTAAACATCTAGAAATCATCCAGAAAATATGAATCATAACCTTGAATCCATAAATTCAAATTCAAGGAAAGTTAAGAGCCAGGTCTAGGAAGTTCTTAGAGTTTTTTCAAGAAGTCTTTTGCAAATGCTTTTAACTTTGTCTTAAGACTTAGGGGTCGTTTGGTACAAATATTGATAATGCAGGAATTAGTAATGTAGGGATTAGTAACGCAGGGATTAGTAATGCAGAGATTAGTAGTGCAGGGATTATTTTTTGCCAAGTGTTTGGTTCATTACTTTCCACTTAATCTTGTGTTTGATTAAAACTCTACAAAAAATTTCCTTCCTATTATACCCTTGTGTTATTATGAGATTGTTAATTTCATGTAATTGGGTCAAGGTAGATAACCGTCGGACAATTTGTTTTTGTAGGATTTTCTATTCCATTTAACAAGTTAAGTCAAATATGTATATATATATATAAACACACATAAAATTGTTATTAATTTTAAGGTGTGATGTACCACTAAGGAGATCATTAATGGCACGGTGTATTTCAAATTTTTTGTTGGTCAAGTATATCTTCAACTTAACATAGATTTAAGTCTCAAGGAATAGTTGAAAGATCTATTCCGCCATATAGAATGGCACCAACAGAGTTGAAAGAGCTTAAGGAATAGTTGAAAGATCTCCTTAATAAGGGCTTTATTCGACCAAGTGTCTCACCTTGGGGCACTCCGGTATTATTTGTGAGAAAGAAAGATGGTTCCCTTTGAATGTGTATACATTACCGTTAGTTGAACAAGGTTACCATCAAGAACAAGTATCATCTTTTGAGAATTGATGATCTTTTTTATCAGCTTTAGGCTGCCAACTGTTTCTCTAAGATATATCTCAGATCTGGCTACTATCAGTTAAGAGTAAGGGAGTGTGATATTCCAAAGACCGCATTCAAGACCCGTTATGGTCATTATGAGTTCTTAGTCATGTCCTTTGGTTTGACCAATGCGCCTGCAGCATTCATGGACCTTATGAATAGAGTATTCAAACCTTATTTAGATATGTTTGTTATCGTCTTCATTGATGACATACTAATCTATTCGAGGAATGAAGAAGATCATGTTAGTCATCTCAAAATAGTCCTCCAGACTCTAAATGATAGAGAGTTGTATGCCAAGTTCTCTAAGTGTGAGTTTTGACTTGAGTCTATGGAATTCTTAGGCCACATTGTGTCTGGAGAGGGAACTAAAGTTGATACTCAGAAAATTGAGGCAGTGCAGAGTTGGCCTAGACCCACATCTCCAACTGATATTAGGAATTTCTTAGGTTTAGCTGGCTATTATAGAAGGTTCGTAGAGGGGTTCTCATCTATTTCATCCCCTTTGAACAAGTTAACTAAGAAAACAGTGAAGTTTCAATGGTCTGAAGCTTGTGAGAAAAACTTTCACGAATTGAAAAAGAGGTTGACTACTGCCCCAGTTTTGACCTTACCAGAAGGTACGCAAGGTTTTGTGGTGTATTGTGAAACATCTAGAGTTGGTTTGGGTTGTGTTTTAATGTAGAATGGCAAGGTTATAACTTATGCCTCCAGACAGTTGAAAGTTCATGAGAAGAACTACCCAACCCATGACTTAGAGTTGGCTGTCGTAGTATTTTCTTTGAAGATATGGCGTCATTATTTGTATGGTGTGCATGTAGATGTGTTCACCGATCACAAGATCCTTCAGTATGTGTTTACTTAGAAAGAGCTTAATCTCAGACAAATGAGGTGGTTAGAATTACTCAAGGATAATGACATGAGTATTCTTTACCACCCAAGTAAGGCTAATGTGGTTGCTGATGCTTTAAGAAGGTTGTCTATGGGTAGTACCGCCCATGTTGAGGAAGAAAATAGAGAGTTAGCGAAGGATGTGCATAGACTTGCATGCTTGGGAGTCCGACTAATGGATTCCATAGAAGGATGAGCAGTGGAGATAAATGGGGTTGAATCATCATTAGTGTCAGAAGTAAAAGAAAAGCAAGATCAAGATCCCATTTTGCTTGAATTGAAGGCAAATGTTCATAAGCAAAAAGTGTTGGCTTTTGAACAAGGGGAAGATGGTGTTTTGAGGTATCAAGGTAAATTGTGTGTACTAAGGGTGGATGAACTCCAAGAGAGGATCATGGAGGAAACTCATAGCTCCAGATATTCCATTCATCCGGGTTCCACAAAGATGTATCGCGATTTGAGAGAAGTTTATTGGTGGAATAGTATGAAGAAGGGCATTGCAAAATTTGTTGCTAAGTGTCTGAATTGCCAATAAGTTAAAGTAGAGCACCAAAGGCCCAGTGGTATGGCTCAGAATATAGAAATTCCGGAATGGAAGTGGGAGATGATTAATATGGATTTCATTACTGGTTTGCCAAGGTCTCGCAGGTCGCATGATTCTATTTGGGTGATTGTGGATCGAATGACCAAATCAACCCACTTTTTTTCGGTAAAGACTACTTATTCAGCAGAGGATTATGCCAGGTTATATATTCAAGAGGTAATAAGACTTCATGGAGTCTCTATTTCGATTATATCAGATAGAGGTGCACAATTTACTGCACAGTTTTGGAAGTCATTCCAAAAAGGCTTGGGTTCAAAGGTGAACTTAAGTACTGCTTTTCATCCTCAAACAGATGGTCAAGAAGAGCGCACTATTCAGACCTTAGAGGATATGTTGAGGGCTTGTGTGATTGATTTCAAAGGAAATTGGGATGATCACCTATATTTTATTTAATTTGCATACAACAATAGTTACCACTCTAGCATCCAAATGGCTCCTTATGAAGCTCTTTATGGGAGAAGATGCAGATCTCCTATTGGATGGTTTGAAGTTGGTGAAGCAGGGTTGATAGGACCAGATCTAGTTCATCAAGTTATGGAGAAGGTAAAAGTGATTCAAGAGAGGTTGAAAACGGCGTAGAGTCGTCAGAAATCCTACACCGATGTTAGGAGAAGGGAGTTGGAGTTTCAAGTAGATGATTGGGTATACTTGAAAGTTTCACCCATGAAAGGTGTTATGAGATTTGGTAAGAAGGTGTTATGAGTTGGAGCTACCACAAGAGTTAGCCGCGGTTCATCCGGTCTTTCATATCTCCATGTTGAAAAAGTACATGGGTGATCCTTCATTGATCATACCAACTGAAGATATTAGCATCAAGGATATCTTATCTTATGAGGAGATTCCGGTCCAGATTCTAGATCGCTAAGTTCGCAAGTTGAGGACTAAGGAAGTAGCATTAGTCAAAGTACTTTGGAGGAATCAATTTGTTGAGGAAGGTACTTGGGAAGTGGAGGAGATATGAAGAAGATATATCCACATCTCTTTGAAACCGGAGAAATTCAAGATCAAGGTACTAATTCCTTTCTTAGTACTCTTTAATTTATGAGATTGCATGTTGTGTTTGCATTGCTTGTTGGGTGTTTGAGCTGAATGTTAGATGTTACACCCTTAGCCTACTAAGAGGAAGATCATTTGAGGAAGAATGTTCCGAAGGGCGAGATATTGTAACACCCAGTAACTAGAAAGAAGTTAAAAAGTGGAAATAGTCATTTTTGGAAAGAATATAAATATCTGGGAAATTTGTTAAGTATGTTAAGTTGGATTTTCGGTCAACTTCAAATGACCATAACTTCTAGCTCAGGATGAGTTAGGTGTGTTCCAGATATTGGAAAGATATTTGAATAATCTTTCCAACACCGTTGAGTTTGCGCGATTTCGAGTTTGTATGAGTGAGATATGTCCATTTGAAGTTGGGTTGTTCAAATAAGGAAAGTCTAGAACCAGATTTTTGAAGGGTATTTTAGTCTTTTTCCTTACCCAATTAATTTAATTCATTTTAGTGAATTAATTAATGGTCAAATTAGAATTTGGTCAGTTTAGAAAATTGGAAGTTCACGCTAGGGCTTGGAAAAAAGAGAAAAGAGGAGAAAGGAGAAGAAAGTTCAAGATTCGTCGTCTTTGTAAAGAATCGCTTGTGGATTTCATCAAGGGGTGATCCCTATGAGGTATGTGAGATCACATAGTGTTGGGTCCATTCACCCACGCGCCAAATATGTTCAATTCAGCGATTTTCGTCCTAAAGAAGTTAGAATTTGATATTCTTGAGTTGTGTTCTTGAATTGTTTCCATATTTGAACTTACATGTGATTGATGGGTTTTCTTGAGACGTTTTAGCAATGTTAAGAGTTTTTTCGAGTTATGTTCTAGTGTACATGCTTTGGGTATCTAAATCTATGAAAGTATTGAGAAAAAGAATCAATTTAAAATGATTTAGGATTAAAAAATGAGTTAAAAAATTCGTCAGACCCACCTGAGGAGGGCCAGGCACGTCGCGCCCTCATAGCGCCAGACAGGCGCACCGGCAGTGCACCCAAAAGGAGCCCCAAAAAGTGGGGCTTGCGCGGCGCGCCAGGGACGCTCCCGAATCATCGTTTTTCACCGGTTTTTTGTCGTTTAGCCTATTTAAGTCCTTCTAAAGTGTCCTAACACTTTCCATTGATTCTAACTACTCAAAATGACTTCTAAACATCTAGAAATCATCCAGAAAACATGAATCATAACCTTGAATCCATAAATTCAAATTCAAGGAAAGTTAAGAGCCAAGTCTAGGAAGTTCTTAGAGTCTTTTCAAGAAGTCTTTTGCAAATGCTTTTCACTTTGTCTTAAGACTTAAAGTTTAAGTTGAGTAAAAAGTAAAGTTTGAAGTTCATTTCTTCAAAGAAGTATATGGGGACTATGTATTTCCAAAGAGTTTAAAATGTTTTCACATTTAAATAAGAAAGGAAACTGAGATTTCCAAAGAGCCTTTGAGCTAGTTTTCAGAAAAGAGTAAACGCTTTCACAATTAAGCAAGAGAGGAAACTTTGATTTCCAAGATAGCCTTTGAGCTAAGTTTTTGAGCAATTATCTCAAATCACAGAAAGAAGTATGTTTTTTAAACATAAGAGCTAGTATCATATTTTTGGGAGTAGTATTGAGCACCGATATGAGGGAGAGTTCAGACAACTCACATCCCCCATAAACCATGTAGCCATCATGGGTTGAAAAGGGTCATACTTTTTAGATGATTTCTTTAGTGCTTTTTAGCATAGACTAGTGGACCCACTTAGTAGTTCAGGTTCTATACCCTCGGCAAGGTATAGGACGATTCTGGCAGCGTGAGGCAAAAGGTTGTATCATCACAATAGCTCTTACGTGATGGTTGTCGGTTAGAGAAACTCCCACAGAAGTAATTGTATTCTTATATACATAGTTTATTATATTTTTACGTATATTTCAGAGTTATATGTATCTTTGCATACACACAGAGTTGACATCATGTTTTACACAACTTTTCTTTATATTGCACTTGTTTTAAACTGTTTTATATTGAAATGAGTTTAGTTATGTTGAGATGAGTTGAGCCAGGTAAGTTCTTCAGTTCTTTTCAAGCTTATGTCTTGTTTTAGAATTTCCCTTGCATACTTATACATTCAATGTACCGATGCCATTTGGCCTGCATCTTATTATAATGCAAACACAGGTAACCAGGATCAGCATCCAGCGCATCGTTGATCCAGTTGAGCACTCAGAGTCTTGTGGTGAGCCTCCTTACTTTCGGAGGATCCCTTTTATTGCTTTCAGTTTTATTATTAGTTCATTAGGATATTGTGGGTCTTGTCCCCACGTCATCTCAGTTGTTTAGAGGCTTCATAGACAGTCAGATGTTAGTTCTTTAGTGTTTTCATTGTCATTATCTTATGTTGAGACTTGAGTTTGCCTTAATGGCAAGTTGAATGTTACGTTCCTTTATAACATTCCAGTTTATTGCATAGATTTATCTTTGTTGAGTATAAATCTTCCGCTGATTAAGTAAGCCAGGCCAAGGGTTCGCTTCGGGACAGCAATGATTCTTGAGTGCCAGTCCCGCTCAGGGTGTAAGCTCGAGGCGTGACAGAAAATCTCAAAGAGAAAGAAAATCGGCCATTTCAGATGATTATGTGATTTATTTGCAAGAGTCCGATTTTGACATTAGAATTAATAAAGATCCAGTTTCATTTTCACAGGCCATAGAAAGAACTGAGTCTAATAAATGGATTAATGCCATGAATGAAGAGTTAAAATCCATGAAATACAACAAAGTCTGGGATCTTGTTCAATTACAAGAAAGTTCTAAAAGAATTTGGTGTAGATAGGTCTTCAAGATCAAACGCGATTTTAATGGTAATATTGAATGATATAAAGCCAGACTTGTTGCCAAGGGATACACTTAAAAAAGAGGCATTGATTATAAAGATACCTTTTCACCGTCTCAAAGAAAGACTCATTAAGAATTATTTTGGCTTTGGTAGCTCATTATGATTTAGAGTTACATCAAATGGATGTGAAACTGTCTTTCTTAATGGAGACCTCGAGGAGGATGTTTATATGGACCAACCAGAGGGTTTCGAAATTAAAGAAAAAGATCAAATGTCGTGTAAGCTAAAGAAGTCAATATATGGACTCAAACCAGCCTCACGACAATGGTATATAAAGTTTAATGATACCATAAAATCTTTTGGATTTAAGGAAATTATCGTTGATCGGTGCATATACCAAAAGATCAATGGGATTAAGTTTATGTTTTTAGTGTTGTATGTTGATGACATTTTACTTGCTGCTAATGATTTAGGCATATTGCGTGAGATGAAAGACTTTCTCTCTATGAACTTTGAAATGAAAGATATTGGTGAGGCATCATATGTGATAGGGCTACAAATATGATAGATAACAAGGATTATTGGGACTGTCTCAAAAATGCTTTATCGAAAGAGTTCTAGAGAGATTTAACATGAACAACTGTTCGGCAGGAATAGTTCTTATTCAAAATGGGGACAAATTTAATCTCATGCAATACCCAAATAATGATGTAGAACGAAAAGAAATGGAAACAATTCCTTACTCTTATATTGTTGGAAGTTTGATGTATGTTCAAACTTGCACAAGACTGGATATTAGTTTTGCAGTCGGAATGCTAGGAAGATATCAAAGTAACCCTGGAATTGATCACTGGAAAGCTGCAAAGAAAGTCTTAAGGTACCTGAAAGGAACGAAGGATTACATGCTCATGTATAAGAGATCCAATCACTTAGAAGTTACTGGATACTCGAATTTAGATTTTGCTGGATGTGTTGACACTAGAAAGTCCACCTTTGGATACTTGTTCCTATTAGCTGAAGGAGCAATATCGTGGAAGAGTGCTAAGCAATCTATCATTGCTACATCCACAATGGAAGCATAATTTGTGGCATGTTATGAAGCCACAATTCATGCATTATGGCTGCGGAACTTCATTTCAGGACTTGGGCTTGTCGACACCATTACCAAGCTGCTAAAAAATTATTGTGATAATACTGTAACAGTATTCTTCTCCAAGAATGATAAGTACTCAAAAGGTGCCAAAAATATGGAATTAAAGTACTTAACTGTCAAGGAAGAAGTTCAGAAACAAAGAGTGTTACTAGAGAATATTAGAACTGATCTCATGATTGCAAATCCATTAACAAAAGGCTTACAACCAAAGACATTTAAAGGACATGTTCAAAGAATGGGTCTTGGTTGTACTTATGATTGATACATTTATGATGTTTTTACACTCTGAGTTCAATTATGTGTTTCTGATATACATTAATAAATTTCTTGTTTCTCATAATGGTGTATACAATATTGTTTTTGAGATATTACAAGATAAGACACTATTGTGGATCGTAATGTTATATGTTTTTATAGCTTATGAATCTAGTATGATAAGTTGCTAATGTAGTAGTATATGGAAGGAAGTATGTAGCTTAAAATTTATGTACAACCACCATAACTCGCATTAGTAGTTTGTTATATTGAGGTATATATGTATGATGGACATTATAGAAGAGATTTATAGTATGCACAACTAATGTTTATGAAATATTAATGTGATATGGTCATTGGGCCAAGTGGAAGAATGTAATAATTATTAATTATTTTTTACTTATGGCTCAAGTTTACTTGTAGCCCAAGTAATATCATAAATAATATTTAATGAATAATAGATCTCGTCCATACATTGGTTATTTGATAGACGTACCAGATTAAGTCGTAACGTCTATAAATTGGTCCTCCCTCAACCTATTACGGTTACCACATATTCTCTACATTAATTCCATCGTTGACGGTTATGGTAACGTAAGGCTAGGGCAAGGAGGTAGAAACCAATTTACGACTAACGCTTCTGCTTCTCTCTGTGATGACGTCTTCCACATCAGGTATATGTGCCCTAACGATCTCTTTATAAGATTATCTTATTCAAGATTCTGATATTATGTATTAAATTAAAGTATTTAATCTTACATGATAACTGATCTAGTCAACGTCGACAAACAACTTTATGTGATGAAGCAAACCATTGAGGCATTAAAGAAATATCTTTAGATCACACAACTTATGAGCAAATTAGATCTCTATTGCCCTAGAGAGTTAAGTCACAACCTAACACTGCAAAAAGAAAAAGATTGATAATGAATCTTCCACTAAGTTAGTTGAATCTTAATGCACAAAACAATATACTTCACCGGCTACTATAACGATTCAACAACTACAAGATATGGTTGCAAACACCATCAAAGTTCAATATGTTGGTCAATCACAAAGTTCTTATCAGATGTATATGCTCCTATATATCTTCACACTAGTGAGTAGTGATGTGTTGGCAAAGACAATTGGGAATCATGTTGTGGAGTTTCTCTATATTCCAATTTGATTGTTGAAGAAATCATTCACTTAAATAAATCCTAATAGACTATTAACTTCGATCTGAATATTTATTGGTACTACCACCAAATCATGTCTTGCTATTCCGTCAAAAACTACTCTTTTTTATTCTGAATATATATTTCATATCATGTTTGGCTCATACTTTTTCCTAGTTTGGATCAAAGTTTGCAGAGACCCTAATTTTGACCACAGGATGTACCTTAATGCACTACTCCCTCTGTCCTAATTTGTGTAACTTACTTTCCTTTTTAATCAGTCCAAAAAAGAATGATACATTTCTATATTAAGTAACAATTTAACTATAAAATATCTATTTTAACCTTAATGAAATGATTTGCAGTCACACAAATTTCTATCATTTATTTTCGACCATAAGTTTTAAAAGTTTTTCTTTCTTTCTTAAACTCTATACCGAATCAAACTAACTCACATAAAATGGAACAGAAGGAGTATAAGATATCTTTTCTGAAAAGATCTTTGACAGGAAAAATGTTCTGATCACCACATATGAAGCTAATGAGAGAAATTGAGAAATTTTTGTATTGACAAATCTGTAAAATAAGTGATACACTTGCTAATATCACTTATAGGAAATATCTACCATATTAGTAACACCAAAAATAAAAATGTATGAACAAATGGAACTAAAACTAAGGCGAAGTTCATTAGTAGCATGCAGCTAGTGGTGATATGGTGAAGTTCATCAGTAGAGCATCATATTCATCCCAAAGATCCCTTAGTCGTGAATGATAATCAGCAATAGACAATGTACCTTTGAACTAGAGTATGGATCTCTCTATGCAGTTGACAAATTCTAGAACCATTCACTGTATCAAACCTTTCTCCTAGATCTAACCAAACCTTTCGTGCATCAGAAGCATACACAACAGAGCTAAGAAGCCCAAGTTGGACAACATTCATAATCCAACTCAATACTACAGCATTACATTTCTACCACTGATCATGTAATGCAAGCTCAAACACAGACTTAGGAAATCTGCCATCAACAAATCCTAGTTTGCTAGGACCTACTAAGTCAATTCTAAAGGACCGACTCCATAGAGCATAATTCTCTGATCCAGTCAATTGTAGACAGATGAGAGAACTACCTGGAGTTTCAGTATGTTGAAGAAATAGAGGATGATTGTGATCATTCACTGGAAACAGAGTATGGCTTGAAGTGCCATTACTAGTACTGCCAGTGTTTGCCGATGGAACTCCATCTACTGCCATTGCTACTTCCTTGAATTGGAGATGTCTCCTTTCGATTCACCTTTAGCAGCTGATGAATCTGAACACCTCACAGAGCAAGGAAAGCCCCTACGATTGGTGGCTCGGATACCATGTAAACTCCATGAAAGGAGAGTAATTACAGAAACGTTTCAGAAAGAAATTGAGAGAATAGAAGGAAGCATGTATTGAATGAATTAATCTGTTACATTGAATGTAGAAATAATGTTCTATTTATAGGCAGCAGTCTTAACTAACTCTTTTGTAACTAACTATATGACAGCTCACTATTTCTAACAAACTCAGCCTAGTAGCTAACTAATTAACCATACAGCTTGTTAATCATTCTAACAAAAACAAATATATGATCCATACATTATGAATATTACTTGTTACAATTAGGACTCTATGAATATTGTCATGTTTTTTAATTAGTTGTTGATGATAAAAGGGAAATCGACAATGTAAACTTCCAAAAAGAGGTGTAAACGACAAATCAACAATGTACTAAAAGATGGCGTCCCCACTAACACCTAACTAAACCACGTGACAAATGAGACGTTTTTTACTTTACTTTTATTTCCATCACTCCTCTAACTACACATGTTTCGTCGGTTTGAATTAATTACTCTTTTAATGACTGCTGTATTTTTCGCTTAAAAAATTACTATATTAACTATTTAACTATAAAAAATAAGTATCTTTTTTATTCTTCTGAATAAAATCAAATATTATCAGTTTTTATTCAAAACTTGCTCATATAATTGTTTTACTCGTCCATTTTAAATTTTACACGTTCCTTACAATACAATAATTCGTAATAGTATTTTACCAAAATAACACTGACATTTAGTTTTAGATGATGAAAATGATTTAGAAAATAATAATTGACTTCGAAGAAAAAACATGAAATTTTTTATTTTATTCTTTGATATATTAAAAATCGATGATTTTTGCTATTTTTTTGTCCACCAGTTTTTTTTCACTATCATCTGTAGGAGTATACGAACAAGAGGGCATCAAAAACATCACTACTGCTTACTTTACCAACTTATTCTACACAACCCAAAACCTCTCAACCTTAGGCGATGAGAGCCCCAAAAGACTCCATAGCAGCTCCGAACTACAAGACTTAGGTAGTGTCCCTTCTGAAAAAGAGATACTCCAAGCAGTAAACTCATTTCAACCTTATAAAGCTCCGGATCCGGATGGACTCCACCTCTATTTCTATCAAAATTATTGGAGCATAGTAGGGGAATCAGTCGTAGCACTATGTGTTAATGCCTTTAAGAATGAACGAATACCTAAGGAAATCAATAGAACTCATGTTTGCCTTGTACCAAAAAAGAAAGGGGACAACAATCTCTGAGATTTTAAACCTATAAGCCAGTGTGACACAAATTATAAAATAATCACTATTCTAACAGGCTAAGACCTATTATGAATAAATTGATAGGTCCATGCCACGCGAGCGTCCTAAAAAAAGGCAAGCTACGGACAACGCAATAATAGTGCAGGAAACTATCTCTCACTTCCAAAAAATGAAGGGGAAAAAGGGTAACATGATGCTAAAAATCGACCTGGAAATGCTTTCGATAGGATCTAGTGGTTCTTTATACGAAACACCCTTATCTACTTTGGGTTCCCACACAACTTTATCAATCTAATTATATCATGTATCACCACGAGCAGTATAGCCATTCTAGTTAATGGTAAACGCACAGATTTCTTCGAGGCATAAGACAAGGAGACTCAATATCACCATACATCTTCATATTATGCATGGAAATGTTGTCGCAAAGAATAGAAAGTGAAGTGGCACAAAAAATTGGACACCCATAAATATTACTAGAAAAGGGCCATATCTATCTCATCTATTCTTCGTTAACGACCTCATCCTAATGGGTAGAGCTGATGATAAGAATTGCAACATAATCAAACAAGTCCTAGAAGTTTTTTGCTCTGAATCGGGTCATAAAATTAACCATAACAAATCAAAACTAGTCTGCTCAAGAAACTGCAGCAAAGATATTAGGAACCTAATAGCTAGGACTATGAACATTAAATATGGGACGTCTTTTGGAAAATATCTAGGAATCCCTATTTTTAATAAAAAAACCGTCAGGAAACGACTACTAATTTATCCTAGACAATATGCAACAAAAGTTAGCAGACTCAAAAATGAAATTCTTAAACATCGCAGGTAGAGCTACTCTCGCTAAAGCATGTCTAAATAACATGCCCACACATATTAGGCAATATATACACCTTCCAAAGGAAATTACTAAAAAATAGACCAAATCCAAAGGAACTTCATATGGGGCACCACTAGCGCAAAACAGAAGTTACACCTAATAAAATGGGATACATTAACGAAAGGGAAAAATAACGGAGGACTAGGAATGCAACAATCAAAACCTAAGAACAAAGCTTTGCTAACTAAATTAGCTTGGAGGGCTTTTACCAATCCTACCTCCCTATGGGCTTCTGTACTAATAAATAAGTATACCGGTGAAAGTAAAATATATGCACTATCACAATCAAAAAGTTCCCATGGAAAGCGAGGATGAAAACATGAAAGTTAGTGACATCCTAACGAACTCACGAGAATGGAACTATAGCTGCATCTACTTTATTCTCCCAGTAGGAATCAGGAATCTCATCGAATGTACCTATCTAACCTCTTCATCCATCGCACAGGACAGAGCGACATGGAGTCATAGCCCGAAAGGGATTCTAACAACGATCTTGGTATACCACCACCTTAAAAATAATAATAATAATAACCATTGTAACAATGATTACGACTTCAAATGGATATGGAAGCTTTAATGCCCAAATAAAATCAAACACTTCCTCTGGTTATGTCAACACGACAGACTACCAACACGCTCCTACCTTAATGCCCTACGAATAGACGTTAGTAAGTTGTGTCATATATGTAGCAAACCGGAGACAATACAACATATTTTTCTGGAATGCCTAGTAGCTCTTAAGTTCTGGGAAGAACTGGGAATTACCAACATCAACAATATAATAAACAACCAAAAAGAAGCACACTGATCAAAACTTACATACACTATGAATCCAAAAATAAAAAGCATGAAATGGGAAGAGGCTTTTCCCTTTTACTTATGGAGCATTTGGTTAACAAGAAATGACAACCATCATAACAACACAAAGAAGAGGATTAATCTGCAATCAACATACTTTCACGCTATAGAATTCCTATCCCTTTCAAACTCAAAGAGGGACATAGCTAAACCAAAATTAATCTTTGTGAAGTGGAGGCCCCCTATAATTGGTTATAAACTAAATACGAGTTAATAATTTTGATGGTCACTCAACTATCAACTCTTTTCACATAAAGTCGCTCAACTTTCATTTTCAACTCAAAAGTCACTCAACTATGATTTCTTTGCTTAGAAAGTCACTCAGCCTATTTAATTTATTTTTCCACTAAATTTTGCTGACATGAAATTTTTATTTTTAACCAAAATTTTAAAAACCAATACATATCCATTTAATGACCCGCCCCATTTAACCCGACCTGCTAAAAATATGATATTGAACCTTTTATTTTACCATTAGTTCCCCAAATCATTCTCTCTTGTCTCCTTCTTTCTCCTAAGCATTCTTCTTCTTTTTTAATTTCTCAATTTCAATATCTCTATTAAGTAGGAATTTATAATGGATTCCTCCTTTCCTTTTATCTAGATTTAGAATTATCTTCCATTATAGTCTCTTGGGTTATTGAGACAGTAGATAGTGAGAAAGCACTATCTGCTCTAGTTCAGCATGTACAAAAGGATAAAGTTATGAAGTGCATTGAATTGATTCAAGATTGTGTTTAGCAAGTGACTTTGTTAAAGTTCCAATTGCTTCTTCAATCCCATCTGTTCCTCAGAGTCCAATTGGTGTGTTGGATGCAGCATGTTTAAGTTACAGAACTGATGGCTCAGGAGTTGAGTCGCGGTCGAATTCATCGCATAGTAGTCCAGTGAAGAGGAGAAAGCTAAATACTTAGAGATGGATAGATGAACATTAAGTAGAAAGAAGGCCTTTTGTCAAGTTATTATGATATAGTTGAATGAGAGTTTTGGTGTGATCTTTTGAGAATTACAATGCACCCCACAACACATAACTTCAAAATAAAGAAAGTTAGGAATATATTATGAAGAAAATGAATACATATAACCCAAGATTGTTGTATTTTTTTTTTTTATTGTTTTTGAAGTTGGGAGACTATAATGGAAGATAATTCTAAATTTAGATAAAAGGAAATGAGGAATCCATTATAAATTCCTACTTAATAGAGATATTGAAATTGAGAAGTTACAAAAAGAAGAAGAATGCTTAGGAGAAAGAAGGAGATAAGAGAGAATGATTTGGGGGAACTAATGGTAAAAGAGAAAAGTTTAATATCATATTTTTAGCGGGTCGGGTTAAATGGGGCGGGTCATTAACTGGTTAAATGGATATGTATTTGGTTCTTAAAATTTTGGTTAAAAATAAAAATTTCATGTCAGTAATTTTTTGTGAAAACAATAATTAAATAGGTTGAGTGACTTTCTATGCAAAGAAGTCATAGTTGAGTGACTTTTGAGTTGAAAATGAAAGTTGAGTGACTTTCAGTGAAAATAGTTGATAGTTGAGTGACCATCAAAGTTATTAATACAACTAAATACGGATGGATCATCCTCCAGGAAACAGGGGGGAAATGGGATAGGGGGAGTTATACGGGACAGACATGGCAACTGGGTCCTGGGATTTATGGGCAACACTTATATAGCCTCGAACATAACATCCGAACTCTACGTTTTCCATAAAGGCTTAACAATAGCCGTGCAACATAACCTTACTCCAATTGAGATAAGCATAGATTGAACAGACATCATTCAAATGTTACTCAATGATCATCCATCTTACTCTACTATGTTGTATGATTGCAGGGAGCTACTCCGGCAACTGAGGAACCCCCCAGTACATCACAACTTTAGAGAACAACATCAGGTGGCAGATTGCTTGGCAAAAGAAGGGGCTAAGTTAACGAAGGCTAACTCTTTTGTGTTATGGGCAGTTCCTCCTTTGTGTGTCAAGAAGAAGTTGGATACAGACACGGTAGAAATTCTTTTTGTAAGGCTTAAAAAGCCACATATCAAAACGGATTATTATAGTACTTACTATGTAGTACCACCCCCTTCCCCTAGTAGGAGTAACAATAGCAGCATGTTGCCACTAACCTGTAATGATGCATATTAATATATACTATATTACTTCCTTTTTCTACCAAAAAAAAAGGACCATACACGCAATGCACGTGTATCAGTCGGCTTATTATTTTGGAGTATTTGTTCTCACTATTTATTCTCACTAACTTAGACTTGTTTATATTTTGTTACATTTGCTTTTAGCAATAATTATAGGCTGGAATGTGACAAAAGAAAATTTGCAAAATTATTTTTTTAATTTGTACATGTGATTTTTTGTCTTCTGAATGAGCACATCCGCCATTTGCTTCACGTTGTTGTTATTACTTTATTATATTTACTATTTAAGAAATGAGAATAAGCATAGCTTTTTGTCAACATGACAGTTTATGCTTTGAAGACATTTTTTTAAATTATAAGTGTGCTTTATTAGACTGTTCTTTAGGCTTTTAATGTTTTTTGGTGGATCTGAAATGACGAGAAATCCATAAGTATACTTTCACAAATCTGCCGCTTTTTGCAATATGGGGTCGTGATATGGGTATTTGAAATTTCGATTTGGTAATTTTAGTATTCTATTTTTAAATCTATTACTTCCTCCGTCCCATTTTATATGTCATCCCTTTTTATAAATAGTTGGTCCATAATACTTGTCATTTCATAAAATCAATGCATAAATTATCATGTTGTTCCTTTTTTACCCTTGTGAGTTATTAGCCTTGAAAATATATATTTGACCAACTTAGATGTAACGACCCGGAAAATGATAGAGTGAAACTAGAGCCTCACATGTGAGTTTGGAGTCGAGAACTTAATGAAATGATTATATTTGAATTTGACCCAAAAGTTCTTAAAAATGTGCTTCGGAAGTTACCGGAAACTTGTTT
>JAJOOF010011750.1:0-24703 GCA_029582545.1 Solanum lignicaule
GACATTATTTCACGAAGCTCAGCTGAATCTGAGTACAGAAGTTTAGCATCAACAGTTGCAGAAATTGTGTGGTTGGTTGGCCTCTTTAAGGAGTTAGGGGAACAACTGAAGTTACCTGTTCCTGTATACAGTGACAGCAAATCTGCAATACAAATTGCTGCTAACCCAGTTTTTCATGAACGAACCAAACATATAGACATCGATTGCCACTTTATTAGAGAAAAGGTTCTATTAGGAATGGTTCAGCCTTTGTATTTGAAGACAACAGAACAGCCTGCAGATTTATTCACTAAAGGACTCACTCAAGCACAACACTCATATCTACTAACCAAGCTAGGAATGAAGAACATCTTCCACATTCCTAGCTTGAGGGAGGATGTTGAGAAGTTAGTTCCAGATACAACTGACAGCTAATAAGCAAATGTTTTAGTTAAATTAAATGCACGTGATTCTGTTAGATGTGTCAGTGAGTTGGTTAATGAAAGTCTTCATTTTCTATATATGTACAGAAGTTCATTCATAGAAGGAGTAATCCTTTTCTCTGTATCTGTAAGTCATTGATTGTATAAGATGGAAGTTTATCTCTCAGTTTATTGAGGTTTTTACAGTATTGTTCAAGATCAACGTAGGATCTAAACGTTTCTAACATGACATTAAAGCGATATATGAATAATATTTTCACAATATTTCCTGCCCATTCAAATTCTCACCATCTATCTTCATTATGTGATGAGAAGACATTTTATATAGTGTTATTAGTTGTCTTTCTAAGATTCTATCCCAATCGATCAAATAAGCCAAAGAAAACCAACCAATGAGAATTCGCCTTTAGTTTATCTCGAAAATCATAATTGTAGGTCTATTAAAGAGAACATTCATATACCAGTCACCCTCAATATCATAAAATGAGTCTTTCCACTATATTCTTAACCAAAAAACACTTAAATATTAGCAATAGCTACTAATAATAATTCAAAAAGTAAGAAAGACTAATCTATATAGAAAAAAGAACATTTGTTCTCTATGATATTTTCTCAAATCCAACACACTTCTAGCGAATAGATAATAATGATGTCTACGTACTAAATTGCATAGCAACACAAAAATAAAAAAGAGTCAGTAACAACTAACAACTAAAAGGCTGATTCGCTCAACTTGGGACCATCAGCTTGAGCGACGCATAGACGTAAATTAATATAAAGGACAAAGAGTTATATAAAGATAATAATGCGACATAAATCATTGCAGCAATATCTTGAAGGTTAGTCAAGCAATACTTAACAATTTAGATATGAGAGATGAACAATGAAATTGACGAAGAATTTACCTGAAACGGAAAGAACCAAAAGAGTAAACAAACTTGAAACAACAATAAGAAGATGAACTGTCTGGGAGAGGAGAAGATGAAATGTTATTTAAAGGTATGAGTGAAAATTTCTAGACAGGAGATATCTAGTAATTGTGTTTGATATTTAGCCATGTGGTAGGGATTTGATGGACAAGTAAAATAATATTTTATACATAAGAAATTAAAGTAAATATCAAGTAGAAAGACAATTCTATCTTTGTATAAAATGATAATAATACCCATGAATATTACAAGAGCGTCGTGTTGTTAGGTGTAGGTTTTTTTTTCTTTGAGATTGAGACAAATGAAACATACAAGAGATTGCAATTCGATTCATCCAAAAGAGAATTAAAATTATAAAAGAATGAACAAATATCATATCAAGAAGATGAGCAAGTGTCCATTGATGATGAAGCATGAAGTTTGTTGATCACGAAATTTCCCTGTGTAAGATCTGAAATGAAAAACGACTTTAAGCTCTTAATAACTTAATATATAATTGAGATGTAAGAGTGAAAATGTTAAGAAATTGAAAATCTTGTCTTGCAACAAAGTCGAATCGGAAATTGAAAAAATGAAAGAAGAAGAAGATAGAACTAAAAGAAAATCATATCAAGTTCTAGGTGACTCTTCGATTTCAAGAACATGAAGTTGTGCAATTTGGGTCTTCTCTTCAGTTACTCTAGATTAACCAAACACAAAGATGCTTCTAGACTAATAACCAGGAAGATGAAGCTGTGCAATTTGGATATTCTCTTTTAGGACAACAATGAAGAAAACTTGAATTTGGATCTAAATTATTTTGCTGAAATTTTGAGATTCTCTATAAAAAGTTATGGGTATGTTGTGAAAAAGCATACAAGAGAATGTGAAAGAAACATCAAGAAGCTAATATAACATTTTCTTCCTTAATAAATTATTTACTGATTTGCTCATCTTTGGACTTTCACCATATGCGACGCATAGACGTAAATTTATACGAAGCACTAAAAGTTATATAACAATGATAGTAATGCGCCAGGAATCATTGCAACAATATGTTGAAGGATAGTCGAGCAATATTTAACAATATAGATATGAGATAAGAACAAAGAAATTGACGAAGAACTTATCGGAAACTGAAAGAACCTAAAGAGTAAACAAACTTGAAATAACAGAAAGAAGATGAACTGTCTGGGAGAACAAAAGATGAAGTGTTATTTAAAGGTATGAGTTGGAATTTGTAGACATAAGATTTAAGTAATTGTGTTTAAAATTAAGCCATGTGAAGGGGATTTAATGGACAAGTAAATTAATAGTTTAAACATAAAATAATATTTTATATTTATAATTTAAATTAAATATCAAGTACAATGAGAATTTCATCTTTGTATAAATTGATAATTATACCTTTGAATATTACTAGAGCACCGCGATGTAAGGTTTAGATTTTTTTTTTGAGATTGAAAAAAATGAAACATAAGAGATAGGAATTCAGTTCATCCAAAGAGAATGAAAATCATAAAAGAATGAACAAATATCTGTAATTACATGTTCCCGTCATTATAGAAAAAGTCATTGGGGAAAGAATTGGGGCCATAAAACTTTTGTGTAGTAACTTGGAATTTTCCAACCTAGTCCAGATTTGGACGAAATCAGAGTCGTTAAGGTGTAGGGAAATATGCTAACAATCGGGTGACTTATTTATGATTTTGATTACATGAGTGGTTAGATAAGTCATTAAGAAATCTGTACGACTTTACGAAATTGAATTCCGGTGAGTAGAACTACCAGAATCGATCTTAGCGTGAACGGTATTTTCTGAGCATCGTTGGTTAAAGGTGTGTTATGAAATGGAGGTCTTGAAATTATTAAAATAGCTCACTGGTTCCGTGCAAGCCGCTGGGGCGAGATTTCTGCCGCCAGGGCGGAACCGCTGTGGCGGGTTCGACGCGACTTAAGGTCATAAATAAACCCCAAAACGTCTTTATTCTGCACTTTTTGATTTTTGGAGCTAAAGAACGAGCCCCAGGCGACTCTTGACGGTTTTCCACCATTCTTGAGGCTAAAGATAAACTTTTCACTCCCCGAATCCATTTTTCGATCCGTAGAACGTAGTTTCTTGGGTAATTATCATTGGGGAAAGATTTTGATCTAAAGTTAATGGTGGAAAAAACTCTAATCTGGGTATGGGGATCAAGGTTTGACCTAGGGTTGATATTATTGATTATGATCCTAGTAATTAGGTCTCGTTTATTGATCCTTGCATTAATTGTATGTTTTTAGACCACGAACAAGCGGGAAGAATCCGGAAAGGGAAGATTCAAGTGCCTTAGGGGATTCAAGCTTGGATTCGAGGTAGGTGATGGTTGTGATTTCATGTTGGTGTGATATATGTTTGTAATTGCTTCATTATAATGCATGTATGTATGAGAATGTTGCATTATTGATCACCCTAATCGTAAATGAGGATAATTGAATAATTGTATGCCATGAATCACCTTTTGTTGTATGATTGTGAGAATATACATTGTGATTGTGATTGTGGTTTGTTGAATTGATCGGGTATTACATTCTGACACACTAACTTGGATCGGTTGCCACGTTATGGGATCAGTTGTCACGTTCCAGCAGAAACATTGGAGCGGGTACCACGAACCGGTACACTAACAGTTTAGGTTTGGGTTCCATGTGAGGACCATTGAATTGGGTTCCGTGAGAGGGCCATTGAATTGTGTTGTGTATCTACTTGTGATGATTACGTTCATATCTAATGATGATTGATATTGGAAGACTGTATGTTGCTCTAAATTGATAACCAATGTGTATTATTGAGAATGTGTGATGCTACATTGATCCTAAAATGATGACTAATATTGTATATGTTTGGTATATGCCTGTTTTATAATGTTGTGGTTACTTGCATGTGTTTCACTTATTGGGATAGCCGCGTGATCTTATGAGTACACTGTGGTTGTGTATTAACACTGCACTTACTTGTTCATTGTTGAGTACAAGGCATCTTCAGGCGGCTATTGATAGACCTCAGCTAGGTGACTATTGAGCGTGACCGAATTCAAAGGTGAGCCAGTTCTTTCAGGCTGACATAGACCTCTCTTGTTTAAGTCCACTCCTTTCAGACTCAGACTATTTGTTTAAGGTGTTTGTTTAGTTTTGGGGTTGTACCCCTTGCTCTTAGACTTGTCGTTAGTAGAGTTTTGCTACATTGACTTTCAGGTTCTAAGGGTTGTTCTTCCGCATTAGTTTGGTTAGTTGTTTGTTAAAACCTTGGAGTTTATGGGGACTCCATTTTTATTGTCATTTAAACTTGGTTCCGGATATTTAAATGCCTTAGTTTTTTGTTAAGTTGTTAGTTGGGTTGTAGTAATAGTTCTCCCGCCGGAGGGTTAGTTTGGGTGTCAATCATGACGGTTCGGGTCATGACAATATCATATCACGAAAATGAGCAAGTCTCCATTGATGATGAAGCATGAAGTTTGTTGATCATGAAATTGCACTTTTGTAAGATCTGAAATGAATAACAACTTTAAGTAGCTTAATCTGTAATTGGGAGGTAAGAGCAAGAAGACAAAGAAATTGAAAATCTTATCTTGAAATGAATCGAAAATTGAAAAAATGAAAAACAATAAATAAAACTAAAAGAAAATCATACCAAGTTCTAGGCGTCTCTTCGTTTTCAAGAAGATGACGCTATACAATTTGGGTCTTCTCTTTGGTTAATCTAGACTAACAAGACACAAAGATGCTTGTAGAGTAATAACCAGGAAGATGAAGCTGTGCAATTTAGGTCTTCTTTTTTAGAACAACAATGAAGGAAACTTGAATTATGGTCTGAATTATTTTGCTGAAATTTGAGATTTCTCTGAAAAAAGTCATTGGACTGATGTGAAAAATATACAAGAGAGAATGTGAAAGAAAGATCGAGAAGCTGATATAACATTTAATAGATTATCCTTCCTTAATAAATTGTTTACGCATACGCTAAACTTTGGACCTTCACCATATGTGACGCATGGACATAAACTAATATAATGCACTAAAAGTTATATAACAATAATAGTAATGCACCAAAAACTATTGCAACAATATCTCGTAGGATAGTCAAACAATATTTAATAATCTAGATGTGAAAGAAGAAGAAAGAAATTGACAAAGAACATTTCTGAAACCAAAAGAGTAAACAAACTTGAAACAACAGTAAGAAGATGAATTGCCTGGGAGGAGAAGATGAAGTGTTATTTAAAGGTATGAGTAAAAATTACTAGACAGAAGATATTTAATAATTGTGTTTGATATTTAGCCATGTGGAGGTGATTTAAGTAAAACAATATTTTATACATAAAAATTAGATTAAATATCCAGTGGAATGACAATTCTATCTTTCTATAAGCAGATAGTTATTCCCTTGAATATTACAAGAACACCGTGTTGTTAGGTTTAAATTATTTTTTTTAAGATTGAGACAAATGAAACATACAAGAAATTGAAATTCAATTCATCCAATAAAGAACCATAAAAGAATGAAGAAATACCATATCAAGAAGATGAGCAAGTCTATATTGATATGAAGCATGAAACTTGTTGATCATGAAATTTCCCCATTGAAATAAATAACAACTTTTAGTTCGTAATATCTTAATTTGTAATTAGGAGGTAAGAGTGAAAATGTTCAAAGAGAAGAAGAAATTGAAGATCTTGTCTTGCAACAAGGCTGAATTAAAAATTGAAAAGAATAAAAAATAATAGAAGAAACTATAAAAATTTCATACCAAGTTCTAGGTGACTCTTTGATTTTAAGAAGATGAAGTTGTGGAATTTGGGTCGTATCTTCGATTACTCTAGATTAACCAGACACAAAGATACTTCTAGACTAATAACCAAGAAGATAAAGCTATGCGATTTAGGTCTTTTCTTTTAGAACAACAATAAAGAAAACTTGAATTTTGGTCTGAATTATTTTGCTGAATTTTGAGATTCTCTGAAAAAATTGATAGAATTGTTGTGAAAAAGTATACAAGAGAGAATGTACTTTCTTAATAAATTATTTACGGATTCGCTCAACTTTGGACCTTCACAATGTGCGACACATAGATGTAAATTAATATAAAACACTAAAAATTATATAACAATAATAGTAATGCACCAAAAACCATTGCAACATAATCTCGAAGGATAATCAAGTATTATTTAACAATCTAGATATGAGAGAAGAACAAAATTGACGAAAAACTTACCTAAAACTAAAAAAACCAAAAGAGTTAACAAACTTTAAACAACAGTAAGAAGATGAACTGCCTGGAAAAGGAGAAGATGAACTGTTATCAAAAGGTATGGGTGCAAATTTCTAGACAGAAGCTATTCAGTAATTGTGTTTGATATTTAACCATGTGAAGGAGATTAAATGGACAAGTAAAATAATATTTTACACATAAAAAATTAAATTAAATATCAAGTAGAATGACAAATTCTATCTTTGTATAAAATGACAATTATACCTTTAAATATTATAATAGCACCGCGTTGTTAGGTTTATATTTTTTTTTAGAGCTTGAAACAAATGAAACATACAAGAGATTGGAATTCAGTTCATCCAAAAGAGAATGAAAATCATAAAAGAATGAACAAATATCATATCAAGAAATGAGCAAGTCTCCATTGATGATGAAACATGAAGTTTGTTGATCATGAAATTGCCCTTATGTAAGATCAGAAATGAATAACAACTGTAAGTTCGTAATATCTTAATCTCTAATTGGGAGGTAAGAGCGAGGATGTTCATAAATAAGAAGAAGAAATTATAAATTTTGTCTTGCATTCAAAGTTGAATCAAAAATTGAAAAATGGAAAATAGCAGATAAAATTAAAAGAAAAACATACAAAGTTCTAGGCGGCTCTTCGATAGCAAGAAGATGAATCTGTGCAATTTGGATCTCCTCTTTAGTTATTCTAGACTAATCAAATCAAAGATACTTCTAGACTAATAACTAGGAAGATGAAACCGTGCAATTTTGATTTTCTCTTATAAAACAACAATGAAGAAAATTTGAATTTGGATCTGTATTATTTTGTTGAAATTTTGAGATTCTTTGAAAAAATTGATGGACCTGTTGTGAAAAATTATACAATAGAAAATGTGAAAGAAAGATCGAGAAGCTGATATAAAATTTAATAGATTACCCTTCTTAAATAAATTATTTACGAATTTGCTCAATTTTGGATCTTCACCACGTGCGACACATAGACGTAAATTAATAAAAAGCACTAAAAATTATATAACAATAATAGTAATGCACAAAATATCATCACAGCAATATCTCGAAGGATAGTCAAACAATATTTAACAATCTAAATATGAGAGAAGAACAAAGAAATTGACGAAGAACTTACCTGAAACTAAAAGAATCAGAAGAGTAAACAAACTTGAAACAACAGTAAAAAGATGAACAACCTGGGAGAGGAGAAGATGAAGTGTTATTTAAAGGTATGAGTGAAAAATTCTAGACAGAAGATATTTTGTAATCGTATTTGATATTTAGCCACGTGGAGGAGATTTAATGGACAAGAATATTTTATACATAAAAAAGGAAAAATACAATAATATACATTCTAAGACCATAATTTATATAATATTATTTTAACCTTTTTATTTACAACAATAACATTTTAATTATAAACATGACAATTTATTAAAAAATAATGGGGATAATTTCAAAGACCTCCCTTCAAGTTCCGCTCTATAACTCACCTACCCTCTATTTTAAGATATTACGTCTAACTCTCTTATTTTGATTTTTTGATAACCATTCTTTATATCTATTTAAAATAAATATATATTAATTATGATTTGACATATTTACCCTTTTTTATAATAGTTTCTTCATATTAAAATATATTATTAAAAATGACTTATTTAATAAATAATTTTAAAAAAAACTAACACAAATAAATTAATATATAGATACACGTATTCATTTTACCAAACAAAGTTTGAAGGTGTGCAAATAAAGTGAACTAATCCACTGGTGATTTAATTCACGCTAAGCTATTATTTTCACCAAACATTAACTCATCATCTTCATCTTCATCTTGCCAATTCATGGGTGATTTCTTCAAATCAAAGGTGAAAATGGACTCCTCAGGAAAGAAATCAGATGAGAACGGTCAATTTGGTTTACGTAAATATTTCCGCTACTTAAGAAAGAAAAATGATTCAGGAAATAGAGATAAAATCATCCTATATTAGATCTAAGCTTGCATGAGAGATCAATAACAAAGGAAGTTGTTGATTTCTCAAAGCAATCGAATTTATAAGTTCTAAAGCGACGATATAATTATTGATTGCAGTAGCTAAGTCAATTCATCTCTCTTTCACTTCTAATACTCCAAAACATCTCCCATATGTTTGAAAATTAGGTGATTTGATATTAACCATAAAAAAATAAAAGGACGAGCATCAAGTAGGATGATTAATGTCTATGTTTTTAGATTCAATTAGGCTTTAATAAATCTAATATTATCAGTAATGAGTAGCAGGTAGATCTCAAATCAATACAAAAATTATGATAGCATGTCGAAGCTCTATTCTTGGTTTTAGGAGGAACAATGTTATGTTGCTGGAAAAGAATTGTGACGGAGAAGGGTTGCATACCCAATTTGTTTGGGGAAAAATTATTATAAAAAAGGGTAAATATGTCAAATTATAATTAATTTATACTTATTTTAAATAGATATAAAGAATGGTTACCAAAAAATCAAATAAAGGAGGTAGACGTAATATCTTAAAACATAGGGGAGGTGAGTGTTATAGAGCGGAACCTGGAGGGAGGTCTCTGAAATTATCCCAAAATAATAATATACACGATTTAAAAGGATCTACCCGATTTATTTACTATTTTTTTGGTTAGTGAGATTTTTTTGGACTCATATTTTCCTTTTATTTTATTTACTTTTTAGAATCTCAATCAGAAATATATTTTGATATGTTTCTTTAATTAGTAAATATCTCACTTTCTCTCTCTTATTAATCTTCACATGGATGAATATCATTGTTACATGAGAAAAATTGCACTAATAATTTCATCGATATTGACGCACTGTTTACTCCACTTTTCATCTTTTTCTATTTTTCATCCTTTTCAATGTGCACTGATTACTCCTCTTTTCATCCTTTTCGAAATCATCCTTATCAACAATAGGTTTGTATCTAGTTCTTTATTAACAAATTCATGTAAACTCTTTTTTTATTTTCTAAAGATTATCTGTTATAACACAAAATTGTTCTTGCTTCTTTCAAAAATCGATTATAGCTACATCCTGAAAGAGTCCTCGTTTGGTGAAGAATAATATCAATTTCAACAGTCTGATTCTATGTTCACCACCAAATTTTCAGTTGATTGCTTCCACCCCTTCTCCCAAATGACATTTCTATCTTTGTATAAAAGGAAAATTATACTCTTGAATATTACAAGAGAATCGCGTTGTTAGTTTTTTTTTTAATTCTTTGAGATTGAGACAAATGAAGGATACAAGAGATTGGAATTTAGTTTATCCAAAAGAGAATGAAAATCGAACAAATATCATATTAAAAATATGATCAAGTCTCTATTGATGATGAAACATAAAGTTTGTTGATTATGAAATTGCCCTGTAAGATCTTAAATGAGTTACAGTTTTAAGTTCTAAATATATTAATCTGTAGTTGGGAAGTAAGTCCTTAAGTGTTCAGAAAAAAAAAAGAAATTAAAAACCTTGTCTTATAACAAAGCGGAATTGGAGATTGAAAAAATGGAAAGCAATAGATAAAAAAAAAAAAAGGAATTCATCGACTCTTTGATTTTAAGACGAAGAAACCGTGCAATTTGAGTCTTCTCTTCGGTTACTCTAGACTAACCAGACACAAAGATAATTCTAAACTAATAACCATGAAGATGAAGCTCTACAATTTGGATCTTCTCTTTTAGAACAACAATGAAGAAAAGTTGAATTTGGGTGTGAATTATTTTGCCGAGATTTTGAAATTCTCTGAAAAAACTAATTGAACTGTTGTGAAAAAGTATACAAGACAGAATGTTAAAGAAATAGAGAAACTGATATATCATTTAATAGATTACCATTCCTTAGTAAATTATTTATGGATTCACTCAATTTTGAATCTTCA
Organism: Solanum lignicaule; assembly: GCA_029582545.1. Classification (NCBI taxonomy): domain Eukaryota; kingdom Viridiplantae; phylum Streptophyta; class Magnoliopsida; order Solanales; family Solanaceae; genus Solanum; species Solanum lignicaule. Next base: position 10,506 of record JAJOOF010011750.1, read on the forward strand.
CCATGTGTGATGCATAGACGTAAATTAATATAAAGCACTAAAAGTTATATAATCATAATAGTAATGTTTCAAAAATTATTGCAGCAATATCTCGAAGAATAGTCAAGAAATATTTAACAATCTAGATATGAGAGGAGAATAAAGAAATTAACGAAGAACTTACTTGAAACTGAAAGAATCAGAAGAGTAAACAAACTTGAAGCAATAGTAAGAAGATGAGCAGCCTCGGAGAGGAGAATGAAGTGTTATTTAAAGGATTGAGTAGAAATTTTTAGACGGAAGATATTTAGTAATTTTGTTTGATATTTAGCCACATGAAGGGGATTTAATGGACAAGTAAAATAATATTTTATACATAAAAATTAAATTAAACATCAACTAAAATAAAAATTCTATCTTTGTATAAAATGATAATTATACCCTTGAATATTACAAGAGCATCGCATTTTTAGGTTTATATTTTTCTTCTTCTTTGTGATTTAGACAAATAAAGCATACAAGTGATTGAAAATTCAATTCATCCAAAAGAGAATGAAAATCATTAAAGAATAAACAAATATCATATCAAGAAGATGAGAAAGTCTCCACTGATGATGAAGCATGAAGTTTGTTGATCATGAAATTGCTCTGATGTAAGATGTAAAATGACAATCAACTTTAAGTTCTTAATATGTTAATCTGTTATTGGGAGGTAAAAGCAAGAATGTTCATAAAGAAGAAGAGATTGAAAATCTTGTCTTGCAACAAAGTTGAATCGGAAATTGAAAAAATAAAAGGCAATAGAAACTATAAAAATCTCATACCAAGTTCTAGGTGACTCTTCGATTTCAAGAAGATGAAGTTGTGCAATTTGGGTCTTCTCTTCGGTTACTGTAGACTTATCAGACACAAATATACTTCTAGACTAATAACCAGGAAGATAAAACTATGCGATTTGGGTCTTTTATTTTAGAACAACAATAAAGAAAACTTGAATTTGGGTCTGAATTATTTACTGAAATTTTGAGATTCTCTGAAAAATACTGATAGAACTGTTGTGAAAAAGTATACAGGAGAGAATGTGAAAGAAAGACCGAGAAGTTGATATAACATTTAATAAATTATCCTTCCTTAATAAAGTATTTACGGATTTGCTCAACTTTGAACCTTCGCCATTTGCGACGCATAAATGTAAATTAATAGAAAGCATTAAAAATTATATAACAATAATAGTAATGCACCAAAACCCATTGCAACAATATATTAAAGGACAATCAAGAAATATTTAACAATCTAGATATGAGAGAAGCACAAAGAAATTGACGAAGAACTTACCTGGAACTGAAAGAATCAGAAGAGTAAACAAACTTTAAACAACAATATGAAGATGAACTGTCTGGGAGAGGAAAATATGAATTGTTATTAAAAGGTATTAGTGAAAATTTCTAGACATAAGATATTTAGTAATTGTGTTTGATATTAGCCACGTGAAGGGAATTAAATGGACAAATAATATAATATTTTATACATAAAAAAATTAAAGGATAAGGGTTTGAAAAATACCCCAACTTTGGTCGAATTTGTTGTTGCGATACTAAACTTTCACAAGGACCTATTACCTCCCTAGACTATTTAATACCGTATTTTTCACCCCCTTAACTATTTAATAGTGTATTTTAAAGGTATATATGTGCCCACATGGACACATTACTATTTATAATTTTGCATTATTTTTTATGTCCACGTGGGCAAATATATTTGTTTAAAATATGGTATTAAATAGTCTAGGGAGGTAATAGGTCCTCATGAAAGTGTAGTATCGCAATAGCAAATCCGACCAAAGTTGAGGCATTTTTCAGACCATTATCCCAAAAATTAAATTAAATATCAAATAGAATGACAATTCTATCTTTGTATAAAATGACAATTATACCCTTAAATATTCTAAGAGCATTGCATTGTTAGGTTTAGTTTTTTTTTAGATTGAAACAAATGAAACAAACAAGAGATGGGAATTCAGTTCATCCAAAAGAGAATAAAAATCATAAAAGAATAAACAAATATCATATCAAGAAGATGAACAAGTCTCCATTGATGATGAAACATGAAATTTGTTGATCATTAAATTTCCCTGATGTAAGATGTGAAATGAATAACAACTTTAAGTTCTTAGTAGCAAGAATGTTCATAGAGAAGAAATTAAAAATCTTGTCTTGCAATCAAGGTTGAATCAGAAATTGAAAAATGAAAAGTAATAGATAAAATTAAAAGAAATGCATACCAAGTTCTAGGTGACTCTTCGATTTCAAGAAGATGAAGCTGTGCAATTTGGATCTTCACTTCGGTTAATCTAGATTAGCCAAACACAAAGATGTTTCTAGACTAATAACCATGAAGATGAAATTGTGCAATTTTGATCTTCTCTTTTTGAATTACAATGAAAAAAACTTGAATTTGGCTTTGAATTATTTTGCTGAAAATTTGAGATTCTCTGAAAAATCAATGAAACTGTTGTAAATAAGTATACAAGAGAGATTGTGAAAGAAAGATCAAGAAGCTGATATAGCATTTAACAGATTGCCCTTCCTTAATTAATTCTTACAGATTCTCTCAACTTTGGACCTTCACCATGTCCGTCGCATAGACGTAAATTAATATAAAACACTAAAAGTTAACAATCTAGATAAGAGAGAAGAACAAAAAATAGTAATGCGCCAGAACACATTGTGGCTATATCTCGAAGGATGGTCAAGTAATATTTAACAATCTAGCTATGAGAGAAGAACAAAAAAATTGACGATGAACTTACTGAAACTGGAAGAACAAAAAGAATAAACAAACTTGAAACAACAGTAAGAAGATGAATTGTCTGGGAGAGAAGAAGATGGAGTGTTTTTAAAAGGTATGAGTGAAAATTTCTAGACATAGATATTTAGTATTTTGATAATTAACCACGTGGAAGGATTTAATGGACAAGTAAAATAATATTTTATACATACAAAATTAAACTAAATATCAAATAGAATGATAATTCTATTTTTCTGTAAAATGACAATTATACCCTTGAATATTACTAGAGCACCACGTCATTAGGTTTAGATTTTTTTTCTTTAAGATTGAGACAAATAAAACATACAAGAGATTGGAATTCAGTTCATCCAAAAGAGAATGAAAATCATAAAAGGATGAACAAATACCATAACAAGAAGATGAACAAGTCTCTGTTGATGATGAAGCATGAAGATTGTTGATCATGAAATTGCCCTGATATAAGATCTGAAATGAATAACAACTTTAAGTTCCTAATATCTTAATCTGTAATTGGGAGGTAAGAGCGAGAACTTCAGAAAGAAGAAGAAATTGAAAATCTTGTCTTGCAACAAAGTTGAATCGGAAATTGAAAAAATGGAAAGCAATAGATAAAACTAAAAGAAAATCATACCAAATATTATGTGACTCTTTGATTTCAAGAAGAAGAAGATGTGCAGCTTGGGTCTTCTCTTCGATTACTCTAGACTAACCAAACACAAAGATGCTTCTAGACTAATAAACATGGAGATGAAGCTTTTGAATTTGGATCTTCTCTTCGATTACTCTAGACTAACTTGACACAAAGATGCTTCTAGAGTATTAACAAGGAAGATGAGGTTGTGCAATTTATGTCTTCTCTTTTAGAACAACAATGAAGGAAACTTGAATTTGGTCTGAATTATCTTGTTAAAATTTTGAGATTCTTTGAAAAAACTGATGGAATTGTTGTGAAAAAAAATACACAAGAGAGAATGCGAAAGAAAGACCGAGATGATATAACATTTAATAGATTATCATTGCTCAATAAATTGTTTACGGATATATGTTGTTGGTCGTCCTCATGATGGCTTTTCTATATAGTAGAAAAAAATAAAATAAAAATAATATATATACTATAAAAGAAAATTAGACAAGTAATTTGAAACAAAAAAAATACTAAATATAAATATAGAAAATTTAAGTAGAAGGGAAAATCAGTCATTTGCCGATTGAGCCTAAGTTTTTCTCTCTCTCTCTATATATATATATCTACTATTTTTTTCGTACTTTTTAAATACATAACATACTATAAAAAAAACTTAAGACAAGTAAATTGAAACAAAGAAAATACTAAACATAAATAGAGAAAATTGAAGTAGAAGGACAAAACAATCAATTTGACGATTAAGTCTAAGCTCCTCTCTACTCCCTTTAATATAAAAGAAAGAGAGACAAATTATACTCTACTTTTTTCGTACTTTTTAAATATATAACATGTTTAAAAGAAAAATAAGACAAATAAGTTGAAACAGAGAAAATATTAAATATATAGATAAAATTGAAGCATAAGGGCAAAATGGTCAATTCATCGATTGACCCTAAGCTCTTCTTGATTCCTTCTATATATATAAAAAATATATAAAAGATAAAAGAAATAGAGAAGAATTATACTCTACTTTTTTCGTACTTTTAAAATACATAACATATTAAAAGAGAAAGTAAGATAAATAAATTGAAATGAAGAAATTACTAAACATAAATAGAGAAAATTGAAGCAGAAAGGCAATCAGTCAATTCGCCGACTGACCTAAGTTCATCTTGATTCCCAGAGAGAGTAAGAAGAATTTTTTTTATATGATTTTTAAAAATATTTTAATTGTTAATTATTGTGATTCATGATATTTTTTACGTAATTTTCAAATAATATATGTTATTCTTTTTGTCCCAATTTATATGAAACATATGAAATTTGATGAGTTCACCAAATTTTTAATATATTTTTTCAATATTTTTAATTATTAATTATTGTGGATATTATACTACATATTTTCATAGTTTTTTAAATACATAACATACGTAAAATAGAAAATAAAAACAAATAAATTTATACAGAGAAAATATCAAACATAAATAGAAAAAAATTGAGGTAGAAAAAACAAATCGATCAATTGACTAACTGATCGAAGTTTCTCTTCCCTTAACTAGAGCTGTCAAAATGGGCTTAGCCCATGGGGCCGATCCAACCCAACCCATTATTAGGATATGGTTGAAATCGGATTTTTCAAGCTCATTTAAAAACTAGGGCTTATAAGCCCGACTCATATAAGCCCTTGGCCCTTGAGGCTTGATCGGGGCCGGGCCGGGTCGACCCATGGGCTAAAACTTTTTATTTAAGGGTAACTTACAATAATATCACTAGTATATAATCTAATTACTTAAATACACGATATATCGTAATATTATGAATCTTACCAGATTTTGATACGTCCAGATACATGTATCTTGAAATATATCGACTCAAAATCAGGTTAATTTGTTCTAGATACACTTTATCAAAGTAGATTTGCATGTATCAATGATACATAGACAAATCTCGCAACCTCGCCTCCCTCCCATATTACTTGCCAATCTCTTACCTTGCTCACGTATCTGGTATGCAAGATACATACTAATTACACTAGATTATTCACTAGTGTTATTGAAAAAACACAATTATTTGCCATATTTGATTTGAAAATCTTCTCATTTTCTTAATGTTATAGAATACAAGTTTGAAAAGAAAAAAAGAAAAGAAAAAAGAAGGGCTAGCCCACCCCAGCCCTCAGCCCTTTTAAGGTTAGGTTGAATTGAACATTTTTAGGCCCTTTCAAATGAAGGGCCGGCCCGCACTAGCCCTTCAAATTCTTAACCCGCGAGGCTTGGGCCGACCCTTTTTGCCAACTCTACCCTTAACTAATAGAAGAAGTAAATAAGAGAAAAATATAAATAAATTGATAAAAACATTTTATTTTTGAGTATAGTAAGCCACGTAGGACAAAACAAATCTTTTGCTAAATTCTCCAATGTAAAATAAAATAATAAAAAATAAAAAACGCCAAAGTCCATCACATCACCCCCAATTCACCGGCGGCGAGCGAGCGAGCAACCGAATCCATTGCTTGAAGGTAAACTTTTCCCCTTCTCTTTCCCCTCTCTATTTGCTTCCATGGCTGAAGGTCCAGAACTTTATACTTCACTTGCTTCATGATTTCGCTTATACATTTGAGAACGGTATCAAAATCTCAATTAGTGAGAATTATTTATCAAGATCTGTTTACCTTTTATGAATGAAGTTTTTGGTTTAACAATTTGAATTTTCCACAAAAAATGAGAACTTAGGGATCAGTTGATTATTGAAAAAGTAGAACACGCTTCAATTGGCTGATTTTGTAGTTATACCTGTGAGATTTTACATCAAAATAGGCAGAATTCATTGTAGTTTGTTGGTAGAAAAAAGTTGTAATTTTTGTTGATGTTCCAAGCTATCGTTGGGTATCTAAAGAAGTTGAATTTTGTATTTTAAACCAAGTTGTGCTGCTAGAAACCCCGACGCAGAGCAAAGATGAAAGATGATTCGGAGTTATTGAATAGAGATTGGCCATCCCAACTCTCTGACTCCTGTGTAGTTTTGGGTTAGTGGAGCAAGAGAAATAAGTTAAATTAAACCCCTCTCCACTGGCCCAAAAATAAGATATTACCCTGTTTCCTTCTATCTTTATCTAAAAAGGATGAATCAGAAAATATATATCTGATGTTGCACCTGGATCTAAAAGTAGTTACCATACACTATTTTATCCAAAAATACCTTCTGAGAAAAGTTCTATTGGTCGTGCTGTACTTAATTTATCTCATGAATGTGTTTTTGTCCATTGTTCATCGTTAATATTCATTGTTCTATCAAAAAATAGGAACTTTCTTTTGTATCATTAAATTCTTATCTTTTCTTTTCTGATTCTTGTTAGATTATTTACTACTATTATTTTTGTTTTATGAGATTTATCAGCAATTTTTGTGCACCTTCTTGCCCACAATTGTTATAGTTGAACCTCTTTCTCTAATCACTTCTCGTGCCAACGTTATCTGCAGGTGAAGTGTTCATTTTTATTTCAGTTGTGAATTAATGATCGTCTAAAGGTTGATCATCTTTAATACCATGGTTTTATCCGTGGAAGGTTAGTATTTTGCTGCTTTGCATGTTTATTTCACAGATGTAAATTCCATCTTAAGACCAAACGGAAAAAATTGTTACCTTAAAAAAGTACACAAGGAAAAGGAAAGAAGTAAATGGTGCTCTAACCAAGGGACACAGATTCTCATGGTTCTTTTTTCTCCTTTTTCTTTGTTTTTCTAATTTTTTTTCTAGATTAATCCAGCTTATGATCCCTTTTTTTGATACGTGGACTTTATGTGTCTTTGACACAGGATGATTGTTATCTTTTGTAAAGAGAAAAATTCATTTGTGGTTGTGTTTTGCTAATTTGAAGTTGCATTCTTGTATACTGGCCTTTTGTCATTGTTCCATTTTTCTTTATTTTTAAATTGTTTTCTGTAATAAATTGAGTAGACAAGCCCTAATTCTTATACTTAAACCTCATGTGTGTGTGGAATGATTGTGTTTGCTACTTGAGTTGTAGTTGTGCGCATAGGCACCCATTATTTAACTTTCAGGATCATTTGCTGATAATGTTAAGGGGGGAAGGAGAGGAAAGGAGAGGAAAACACTCAAGGATGTAGCCTAGATGTCAATGAAGTGGACTGAGAGCCATGGGGTCTCATGTTCAAATCCTAGTAAAGACAAAAATACTAGGTGATTTCTTCTCATCTGTCCGCATTGTCGGATAGAGTTACCTAGTAGGCTGGTGGGAGGTGATAGGTATCCCATGGAATTAGTCGGGGTGCGCGTAAGTTGGTTTGGACACCACAATTATTAAGGAAAAAGGAAGGAAAAGGAAAGAGGATGGTGGTGAATTTTGAACACTAAAGTATTGTATTTTTGATTCCCTCTCCGTCTCTTCCCTTGCGGATCCTTGTATGACATCTTTAATTCCAGAAAACTTGGATTCAAAGTCATTTTCTAGTAGTTTTTGAAATCTTCATTCATCTTTGACCCCATCCTACAAGAAAATTAGGACATCTAGAGTCTTCCTGTGAATGAGCTCCTTCGTTCACCAAGCCGTAGACATCCTTGGTGTCACAACTGCTTTTACATCCTGAGCCATGATGAAAAATACGGGAAATCGTATTGTCTTGTCCTTCCACCTTGTTATTTGATACAAATTTTGCTGAATGATTGGCGTTAAAACTACAAGTCTAAGATGGCTCATATAGTGCAATCAGCTGATGGATTGCACTTCCTTTTGGAGGGTAAACCTCTGCTGATTGAACTTGTATGATGATATTGAATGCAGTGGTGATTTTGGTTGTTCTTTATCACCTTTTGGTGAAAGTTTTACTTCTTCTGTTGGCTGAGTTCCTATTTATGATTGAGTTACTGCTCTGTGAGGATTTTTTTCAAACTTTAACTTGCAAGTGAACATGTCATCAACTAATATAGCTATGATATCAGTTCTGTGTAAGGAAGCACAACAGTGTGAACAGAAGCAGAGGAAGAAATACACAGCCACCTTAGAACAATTATCGGCATTTGAAGTATTGCTTGATGAGGTTTATGTGGATTGTCGCCCTAAACCAAGCGATTATGATGCTCGAAGAGATTTGCTTCGTATCTTTAATGAAATAGCAAAGGAGGTTTATGGTAATTGAATAACAATATTTCTGTATTATTCTATTTGAATTTCATAATCTTTTGATGTGTGAAGGATGGTAGTCTATATTGAGTTTCACAATGTTCATCAATTTGTCAGGCTACTTCTCTTTTCATTGTTATAAGTAGTAGATGGGGGTGGGGAGTTAAAATTGTAAATCCGTAGCATAGGGCCATACTCTTTGCACAAGTGCTCATTACTCTTTGTTTCAGGCAATTCTGCTGATGCTCCTGTCGTTGAGGTGTTTGGGTCATTTTCGATGGATTTATTCTGTGTTAAAAGTGACTTGGATCTATCTATCAACTTCACCAACAGAAAAGTTAACATTACACGGGAGAAGAAGATTCAGACTCTGAGGAAATTTGCAAAAAAATTTTATCTACTTCAAAGTAACCTTTGAACTTGTTCTTCAACTTTCTGTGATTTTCATGTATATTGTTCCTTCAAGAATCTTGTAATCCTAAAATGTCATCATAGTGAGGAACGAGTAAGTTTAGGAAGGACTTTGAAAGCAAGTACATAACACTGGCAAAATGAGCTAAAAGTTTAAACAAATTCTGGTTGATGAACTTACTGTTTATATTGGTAGGCTTTGCAAGGGAATATGGAATTGTGGTGATTTGGTCATTACATGATGCCTGTTCATATTATACTAATGGTGGTGACGGCTCTTTATAGAATTTCCTTAGATGCTAGTCTTAGTTTAATTAGGTTTTGGTTTGTGTGTGTGGGGTGGGTGGGTGACTTAAACATGTGTAAGGAAATGGGAGTATTTGAGTGGTGGTTTGTGAGATTTGACTTGGCTAAGTCGGCTACACTAGGTAGAGTATCTAGGATGCTTTCTGTTAGCAATTTACTAATACTAGTTTTTTTTTTTAGTAAGTTCTTTAGCTCCAAGTCAGTTAGATTTTTTAAACTTTAAGCTTCTAGAATCAAATTCGTAGATATTAAGTTTTTTTTTTTTTTTTTTTAATCCTAGAATACCTTTCAGTTATGTAATTGAGTAGTCCAATGAATATTATTATTATTTAACAATAGTGAGTAGTTAAACGTTAATAATTTGTTACTTCTTCTTATATGAAACTCCTTTGTACTCATTTGAGAAAGTACAACATTGAGAGACATTCTGGAAATTCTTATTGTTAACCTAATTTCAAAAGTTTATACTTTTCATATCGTTATATTCCTAAGACCTAATATGATTATCCTTGTAATGTTATTCTCTCATTACTTAAATTTATATCTTCGGAGTTCTATACGTTACTTCGATGACAATTAAAGCATGCTCAGTGTAGGGGTATTACATTCCGACTCCTAAGAATTTTATTTTTGAAATCAGTAACTTTGTATCATATCAGGGATCAAAAATCCAAGTACTGAAACCATATTTACAATAGAGCTCTAGTGTCTTCCCCCTCTAGCTATAAAGAATCTAGAACATCTATCATAGACATGGTATCATTAAAGTAAATCTGATTACACCAAAAATATAGCAGTAAGATGAAGTTCAACTTGATCTGCTGCACATCATTCTCTAAGCTCTCAAAACATCTAGAATTCCTCTCCTTCCAAACTGTCCACCATATTCAAGGTGGGACAGTTCTCCATCTACTCCTATCCTTAGCATGTGAACATGTTCCCTCCCAGTTCTTATCCTCTGTTATCTTGCCTGGCATTGTCCATGCTATACCCTTAAGGTTTAGGATGATTCTCCACAAATGAGCTGTGTATGGACAATGCAGAAAAGATGGTTGACTGTCTCAACTGTTTCTTTACACGGGAAGCATCTTGAGGACAATGTCATACCTCTACCCATCAAGTTGTCCATGGTTAAAGTGGCCTCCTTTGCTAGTCACCTCTAGGCTATCACTCCCTGCCCTAGCTACCTTAAAACCCTTTATCTATCCATACAAATTAACTGTTTTGAACATAGTGTTCAGTCCTTCCATGGCAATAATAAACAAGAAAGGAGACAGAGGATCTCCTTAAGAAATTTGGTCCCTTAATTTATTCTTGTCCTCCTAAAGACTTGGAGTGTTGTGGGTGTCTTATCCTCAAGTCATCCTCGAATTTCCAAGTTGTTTCTTTAGCTATGTAGTTCTTACATATTACCTTTGTTGATACTACATTCTTCAAACATAGTTTTCACACTTGATGATCCACTATAGCCACTGGTTCCTTCTTGGAAGTCATGTCCTTTTATACTTGTATGGTAGTAGTTCACTATTTTTTTGGTTTAAACAAGAGTTGGTAGGGGAGACAGTAGATTTGGTAGATTTCATAGGAAACTTGTAAAAGTACCCAAATGGGGGTGTGTTCACTACTCTGTGGGTTGTAAGTTTCCAATTCATCATTCATTGAATGATGAATTGTTTGTGTGAATACAAAGTTACCCTTATCTAAAAAAATAGTAATTCTTCGTACGCACTTGTGTTTGTATATTTCCTTCGAATTCATTTCTCCTCCTGTACTGACCAAAAAACTTAGCATTCTATCATTATCTTTTCTCCAAGTCAATAAATATCAAACCATTTAATTCCACGTCAATAAATATCTTTTCTTAGATCGATGCTTGGAGAACTTTGTGCTATGAAAATTTTCCCTCTGTTTTCTTCTTTCGCTCAGTCAGATATACATTTTTCATGTTCAAATGAAGAACATAGCAGCCTATTTGATTTAGTAACATTTATTTATTAAAATTCAGTAAAAGTCTAGGGATAGATTAGAAGATATGATGCAGTAATGAAGCAGTGGAAGGGATTGCGCTGGCATTGGAGACATGTCTTGAATCATACCATAGGGCCGATGCCATGTGCACTAAGTTATTCTACCAATGCCCCTATCAACTACCGGATCTCAAATATTTAAAATGGTAGAGATAGAAAGCTCTATGCAGTGACCAACAGATAGACCTTGATACATTTACAATTATCTTCTGATATTGTTGAGAATATAATTAAATAATAAAAGTGTGCTCTCTCTAACAGCTTAAGCTTTTAGATGAGGTCGCACACTTCAACAAATATGAAGTAATTTCTTTGAAATCTCTACAAAAACATACATATATATATATATATATGTATATATATATGTTTTATACAAGGTAAAAAGACTTTGAACTTCATTGTGTTCAAAGGTAATTTTTTGATGCCCATCCTTAGAAGTTGATTGTCTTGACATGATATTTAGAGAATTTTGTGTAGTTATAGACTTCTATTAATGTTTTTGGTGGTTCTGATATTTAAAATTCTGCCTCAGGGAATGGTTTTGTTTATGGTGTCAATCCAGTTACAACTGCCAGGGTGCCAGTTCTCAAAGTTGTTGACCGAGGAACTGAAATTGAATGTGATATATCAGTTGAAAACCGGGATGGGATTTCAAAATCAAAGACAATTTACATGATTGGTGCCATTGATGAACGTTTTCGGAAATTGAGCTTCTTGGTAAAATATGCTTGTTGTCTCGCACACACAAACACACACATATCACAAGAGAGTTTTAGTTTCCTTTGCACAGGAAAAAGGTTGCAGAATCATGTTAAGGATCACATTACATATTTGCAATATATTATGAATATCTTTCTTTTCTTGATATTTTTTGGGTATCCTGAATTGGGAGGCAATTGGATGCAGCCTTCGAATGAGGTCCTACATTTGTGATCTCATAAATATACCTGGGAATCAGGAATATAAGAAAGCTGAAGAGTCTCCTCTCTTTTTGTTTTTGGGTGTTTTCATAAATGTCCATCCTAATTTGGCCTCTCAATTAATTCATTCACCTTTTGGGATGCATTTTTAATTGAAGGTTAAAAGCCTCCAAAAATGTTATTCGATGCGTTTATAATTTGAGGATATAAGGGACTTTTTATCCTGCAATTTCTGTTTGCAAGTTCTGAATAGGACTTCTAGGGGTGAGCTTCCATCATTAGGAGAATGTTAAGGATACACCTCTTTGAATAGCAACAGACATAGTTGGAGCAGACATTTGGTGGACGAAAAATGAAATCGGGGTGCAGTCCATGTGCCTCTTTGATAAAGAACTCTGGAAAGAAAGCAAAACGAGTACACTTGGCCTCGGTTTGCAAAAGGAACCTGATGTGAAGCTACAAAATCCTTGTAAACTGGTGCCCCAATTATAGGTGGAGGAAATTTCAAAGTTGAGAATGAGCTTTCATATGTTTCAAATTTGTTAATTTTGGAGTTATGGCTTTGTCATATTGTCAGAGCTTCAACAAAATTGCTCGTGCGAGCAACCTAGGTTAAGAGGTTATAAGACTTTGAGAGCTAGAGCTCATATTCTAGGAAAGAAAGCACTAAGTATGTGGCTTGTATAAGTGTCTGTTCATAATCCATAGAAAAAAAAAAGAAGCTTTTATGTGTATCTTCCAAGATTTGACAATATACGGATGAAGCTTAATAATATGCTTTTTGCCTCCCTTTGCATTCAATTTTTGGAATAACTTGTCTAGAAGATAACACTGCAGGTGACAAAGCCCCTGGGTCTAATGGTTATACTATGACTTTCTTTAGCAAATGTTGGGAAATAATTGGATCAGATGTCATAGCTGCAGCACAAAATTTCCATGATCAAGAAGTTTTTGAGAGGAGCTTCAATGCCACCTTTGTGGCACTTATATTAAAGAAGGTGGGAGCTGTGGATTTCAATGATTTTAGACCTATCAGTTTGATTGGTAGTGTCTATAAAATCATAGCCAAGTTGTTAGGTGAGAGGCTGAAGAATGTGATCAACAAATTAGTTGATGGTCATCAAATGACTTTAATAAGGGGAAGACAGATTATGGATGCAATACTCATAGAAAATGAGTGTGTGGAGGCTAGACAGAGAAGTATACCTGGAATTTTATGCAAACTGGATATCCAGAAGGCATATGATCACCCAAATTGAGATTATCTATTGGGATCCTACTGAAGATGGGCTTTTGCACTAGGTGGATCGGATGGACCATATTTGCATCAGTACAGTGCAGTTCTCAATTCTTGTTAACTGTTCACCAACATGATTTTTCTCTTCTAATAGGGGGCTGATGCAGGGAGATCCCTTGTCACCTTTTCTATTCTTCATAGCAATGGCGGGGATGAATGATATGCTCCAGACTGCTAGAAATAGGTAAATACCAGAATAGACAACAACATAGAAATGTCTCATCTCCGGGCTTCACATTAATTGGGGAAAGACCTTCGTTTATCCAGTTAACATTTTGGAGGAGATTCACATGTTAGCTGACTTTTTGGGAGGCAAAGTGGGAGAGTTGCCCACAGTTTACTTGGGTATGCCTTTGGGGGTAAACACAACTCAAAAGGGGATATGGAGTGGTGTGATAGGGAAGGGTGAAGTGAAGTTGACAAATAGGAAGATGCAATATTTATCTATGGGAGGGAGATTGACACTTATTAGTAGTTTGTTAGATGCTCTACCAACTTATATGATGTTCTTATTCCCATCCCCTGTTAATCAAATGGGATATCATGAAAAGAAGCAAGGGAGTGGGAGGAATGTAATCATGAATCTTTTTTTTTTGATAAAAGTAACAGTTAGTCTATATTTATCCACAGGTATACTACCTCAAAAGTGTAATCATGAATCTGAAGGCTCAAAAGCAGAGTT
>JAJOOF010011751.1:0-18297 GCA_029582545.1 Solanum lignicaule
ATAGATAGATAGATAGATAGATAGATAGATTGATTGATAGACAGATAGATAGACAGACAAACAAATAAACAAATAGAAATATAGACAGATAGAGAGAGAGATCGACAGACATACATACATACAGACATATAAACAAATAGACAGACATACAGATAGACAGATCGACAAACAGACAGACAGGTAAACTGATAGACAGATCGATAAAGAGACAGATAGACAAACAGACAGAGAGACAGACAAATAGAAAAACAGACAAACAGAGAGACAAACAAATAGACAGACAGATAGACAAATAGATAGATAGATAAACATACAGATAAATAGATGGATAGATAGACATATAGATAAATAGAAAGATAGACAAAGAGACATATAGACAAACAGATAGACATAGAGAAAGACAGAGAGACAGATAGACATACAGACATATAGACAGATCGACAGACAGATAGACGGATAGACACCGAGACAAACAGACGAGAGACAGACTGAATAACAAAATAGACTGACAGATAGATGGACATACAGACATATAGTTAGATAGATAGACAGATAGTTAGACAGACATACATACATATAGATAGATAGATATGCTTTTATATGCACACAGTTAGTAATCATAAGAAAGTTTCCACATCCATTATTCATAAGAACTTATACTTTATTATTCCATTTAAATCATATACTAAAATTCTGGGTTTAATTTTATTGACATTATCTTTAAGAGAAAAATAACATACTTCATGATTTGGTATTCATGTGCATCGATACTAGTATCTAGACACATGTGTTGCACGTGTATCTCATAAAAGTAGTACAAAAATATGAATCATATGAAATGGTAATGTAATGAGAAATTAAATAAAAAATGTACAAGCTAAAAATACCTTGAATAAGTTGTTGCTTGAGTACCTTTGGATAACGTGAAACAATTTCTGATTGATTTTGCAGGAAACTATTGCAATTATATGAACTTACGTAGTAATGCTTAGTTGAATTAACATGAGAAACTACACTATGAATCTTAATTGTAGATCTTAATAAGTCACATGAAAGTGGACAGTTTCACCTATCTTATTTTTCTGGAATAAGAATGTAACAACCTGATTCCGTTGTTAGAAAAAAACCAATGGGGAAATATTGGGGTCAGAAAACTTTTTGGTAGTAACTTGAAATTTCCTAACATAGTCCAGATTTGGACGAAATCGGAGTCATTAAGGTGTAGGGAAATCTGGTAGCAATTAGGTGATTTAAATGTGATTTTGATTACATGAGTAGATAGCTAACACGTTAAGAAATATGTACGACTTTACGGAATTGAATTCAGGTGAGTAGAACTCCCGAAACTAACTTTGGTGTGAACATGTATTTCTGAGTGTCGTGGGTTAAAGGTGTGTTGTGAAAAAGGGTTTTTGAATTTCTTTAAATAGCTCACTGTTTCGTGCAAACCGCTTTGGCAGGGGTTTTGGCCGCTGTGGCGTGATGGGTGCTGCTGTGGTGGGTTCGACGCGACTTAAGTCGTAAATAAACCCCAAAACGTCTTTATTATGTACTTTTCGACTTTGAGAGCTAGGAGACGACCCCATACGACTTCTTGACCCTTTTTCACCATTCTTGAGGCTAAAGGTAAGATTTTCACTTCTCGAATTCATTTTTCAATCCGTAGAACGTAATAAAATGAGTAATTATCGATGGGGGAGGGTTTTAATCTTGATTTTATGGTGGAAACACCCCTATTTTGGATACTTGGGATCATGAGTATGATCTAGGGTTCATAGAATTGTTAGCAATTCGGGTAATTAGTGATTGTTTGATTTCCGAATTATATTGATTGTTTGTAGACCAAGAACAAGCGGAACGAATCCAGAAAGGGAAGGATCAAGTTTCTTTGGGTTTCAAGCTTGTTTCGAGGTAGGTGATGGTTGTGATTTCATGTTGGTGTGATATATGTTTGTAATTGCTCATTATAATGCATGTGTGTATGCGAATGTTGCATTATTGATCACCCTAATCATAATGAGGATAATTGAATAATTATATGCCATGAATCACCTCTTCTTGTATGATTGTGAGAATATACATTGTGATTGTGATTTGTTGATTGGATCGGTTGCCACGTTCCGGCATAAACATTGGATCGGTTGCCACGTTTCGGCATAAATATGGGATCGATTGCCACGTTCCGGTATAAATATGGGATCGGTTGCCATGAGAGGACCATTGAATTGGGTTCCATGAGAGCACCATTGAATTGTGTTGTGTATCTACTTGTGATGATTACGTTTATATCTAATGATGATTGATATTGGAAGACTGTATGTTGTTCTAAATTGATAACTAATGTGTATTAATGAGAATGTGGAATGCTACATTGATCCTGAAAAGATGACCAATATTGTATATGTTTGGTATATGCCTGTTTTATAATATTATGGTTACTTGCATGTGTTTCACTTATTGGGATAGCCGCGTGATTCTACCAGTACACTATGGTTGTGTACTGATACTGTACTTGCTTGTTCTTTGTTGAGTACATGGCATCTTCAGGCGACTATTGATAGACTTTAGGTGACTATTGAGCGTGATCGGATTCAAGGGTGAGCCATTTCTTTCGGGCTGCCATGGATCTTCCTTGTTTAAGTCCACTCTTTTCGGACTCAGACTATTTGTTTAAGGTGTTTGTTTAGTTTTGGGGTTGTACCCCTTGTTCTTAGACTTGTCATTAGTAGAGTTTTGGTACAATGACTTTCAGGTTCTAGGGGTTGTTCTTCCGCATTAGTTTGACTAGTTTATTTAAACCTTTGGAGTTTATAGGGACTCCATTTTTATTATCATTTAAACCTACTTTCGTATCTTTAAATGCCTTAGTTTTCAAAAATTTGTTAGTTTGGGTTGTAGTAATGGTTCTCCCACCGGAGGGTTAGTGTGGGTGCTAATCACGACGGTCTGGGTCGTGACAAAGTTGGTATCAGATCCCTAAGTTCGTTGATCTCATTGTACCAAAACTAGTCTAATAAAGTCTTGCGGAACGGTACGATGACGTCCGTACTTTTCTTCGAGAGGCTATAGGACTTTTGGAAAAACTCACTTCTTTCTACTTCTTCGTGCTTTGACTTAAATCCAATTGGTATCAGGGTGATACAAATTGGTATCTTTCCTCCTTCACTCTTGTCACGCCCCGAGAGCACCCCCTTGGCGTAACACCTCGTACTTGACCCCGAAGGGGTCTTATACAAGCCCTTAGCATCTTCGTCATTGCATATAGACATTGAATAATGCGGAAATTTAAAAACTTTTCAACATAAATGTCAAAGTGTCTCATAATAGAAAATAGAGAGTAGAATGTCTAGACCTCATCATCTCAATGAAACCATCTAAGTACACATAAGAATCTCAAATAGGGACCATAGCCCTTTACAATAGAATTGTCTCAAAATGACAAGTACATAAGAAGTCTAGTAGTCTATTATGATATAAGGAACATAAGTGTCATAATGTGTGTCCCCAGAATTATGGACATACCAAAAAGTCTTGGAGAAAGTCTAAGTCCAAGCTTGAGTCTCTTAGTAGCACAATCACTTCCCTGAACCTACACTTAGTAGAAAAAGGAAGAAATATGGGTTAGCACAATCAATTGTACTAAGTATGGAAGCCATGCAATTAAAACCACTTAAAACATGCATAAAAGGGACCTTTATATGAAAACATGCTATTTCAAGTTAAAAGCCATAGTACATATTCAAGGAACATTTAGCCAATCCACATTACAAGATAAAGAGACATTCATGATCATAACAAGAAGCCATAACCCATACCTTACATATTTGAGTTCCATTTACATTATACCATCATAAGACACCACCCATGACCCTCCTTTCAAGTTTACTTGTGCAATGTACATATGATGTCCCATACCCCCATATATACTAAGTAAAGCCATCAAGAAGACACAAGTGTAGTCACATACATAATCAACATCATAATAGGTGAAATCAACCTTAACATAATTCATACCTTACCATATATAAAGGACTCACACAAGAACTCCTCAAAGAACCCACTTGTGCAATGCATAGGTAAAGTCCCATACCCTCACCTATACTAAGTAGTATCCCTCAAGTAGTCCTATTTAGAGTTTATAAGTCATTTACATAAGTCATATTCATACATTAGATCATCTTCTTGAAACACAGGGATATTAGTAATAACCGACATAGACCATGTGAGCTTCATGGAATCCGGTGTTCTACTCCCACACCGTAAGAGAGTATTCCACTTTCCAAGGTAGAACTAACATAATAGCGTCTAGGTGGATCCACTAGCTAATACCTATGTGGGCAAACACAGTTAAGGAACAAGAAGATTGCTACTAGAAACTCGGACTTGCTAAACGTAGAAGATTTCCATCTCATGAGACAGCATATATATTGGGAACCCGGACTTGCTAAACGTAGAAGGAACCCATATGGGAAGCCGGACTTGCTAAACGTAGAAGGAACCCATATGGGAAGCCAGACTTGCTAAACGTAAAATCTTCCATCTCATATTCATGTTCACTCGGTGCTAAGCACAATTCCCTATTAAAGTAGTAGTAGGCCTTTACTTACACATTATTTCAATAAGGAGTGCATTAGGGATTCAACCCATCATTCATCATATAGCTCACAAGTTCTAAGATAAGAATAACCTTTCATCATAGAACCATCAACATATAACAATGTGCATTCATAGCATAGTCATATAGTGTTCATGATATTTACATTCTATTCATCATACCAACACTACCATAATCATAACTTAACACTCATGTTCACATCATAGCATACTTGTCAACACTTGGGGTTGTAGGGAAGAGGAAACATAACTCAATCACTACAATTCATAATCAAGTAGCACCTCCACCATAAGTGGATCAACAATTCAATATATGAACATTCATCACTTTGACAATCTTCATTCATAGCCTTCAAGGATCACATCAAGATTCAACCCTAATTCAATGATAATCATTCATCATATAGAGCAACATCATAATACCATAATGAATTCCACAATTACATATTAGATTCTCATCCTTCATTCACCATTAAAGTCATACTAGGGTTTAAAGTGAGAAAGAAGGGGAAATCATGGATCTTATGGGGATTTGTTCAAAAACCATCAACATGACATTAATTCATCCACAAATCATCATATACAACCATAATTAATCATTCTATTTCAATGAAAACACATTTGGAAAGTGACCTACGAAATTGAGAGAAAACCTAGAATTTGGGGAACTTTGAAATCCAATTTTGAGAGGGCCTCTTGGGGAAAAGATCCCAAGAGTGAAGAGCAACCATACCTTAGTTGATTCCTTGAGAATCAATGTAGAAACCCTAGCTCTAATGCATTCTTCTTCTTCTTCTAATGTTTTTAAAAAGAAAGTTTAGAGAGAAGTGGGAGAGCTTAATTTCAATTAGGTGTTTTTGTATAATGACCAAAACTCATGAATTTAGACTTAAAACCAATATATAAATGACCTCTTAAAATACCCAAAACACCTCTACTTAAATTGGGACTTAAAACGAAAAGTCCCAAAACTCCTCATTTAAATGGTCCCCATCAGGGACCACGACCACCATTCTTGGGTCATGAACACGGGCCGTGGTGTTGCCCGTGGTGTTGGAGGCAGTAGCTCCCCTTTCGTGCACAAGCCAACACTTGGCCAAGGCAAGACCACAGAGCCTCCCACAATCCGTGGTGAGGACCACGGTCCGTGGTGATGGCCTTGGTCATGACATGGCCTTGTGGAGGCAAGGCCTTCAAGCCTTGGTTCCAAGTGACCTTCACGAGCCACCCCTCTCCCTCTTCAAGTGCACCACGACCCGTAGTGATGCCCGTGGTGCCTTGGGAAGTAGCTACCCTAACAACCCCCAACTCCCTAAAAGCTAAGGGAGCTCCATGCCCACCTTCACGAGTTGTGAAGTGGACCACGACTCGTGGTCCCTCTCGTGAAGGGTGAGGCAGTGTCTAGGACACTTGGAGGTCCCTCTCCGTTGGCCAAGGAAACTCCACGAAGCCTCCCACTTGCCCGTGGTCATGACCACGAGCCGTGGTGATGGCCGTGGAGCTTGAGGCAGTAGCTCCAAGTTTGGGGCAGCCTTGACCTTTGGCCTTGGCTTTCCCTTTTTTGCTTGGCACTCCTCCCTTAGGCCTTAACTCATAGACCACCATAGGACACCTAGATGGTCTACTAGCTTATGGGAATTCATTTATATCTCATTGACAATACGTTTAGGCTCTAATTCGTCGTACAAATTTTTCGGTTGTTACAATTCTATGGTTCGAGCTAGATTAATAACAACGGTAACACCATCGCTACCAAGAGAGGATGTGTATAGACTACCGACATTTGAATAGGGTCACCATTCCAAACAAGTATCCATTGCCTCTGATAGATGACCTTTTTGACCAATTTCAAGGTGCATCAATTTTCTCTAAGATTGATTTAAGGTATGGTTACCATCAATTAAAGGTTGAGGCGGTTAAGAATTGGGTTCGACCAAGTTCTATGATTGAAATTAGCAGTTTTGTGGGGCTCGCTAGCTATTATTGTCGCTTGTGGTATGAGTTGAGTCCAATTGGTATCTCTCGATTCCAATTGGTATCTCAACGGAGTGAACTAGACGCTGTAGTCCCGACCGAAGGAACACAATCAAGTTAATTATAATACATGTCTGCATGCGAATGTTGTATTATTGATCACCCTAATCGTAATGAGGATAATTGAATCACTGTATGCCATGAATCACCTCTTCTTGTATTATTGTGAGAATATACATTGTGATTGTGGTTTGTTGATTGGATCGGTTGCCACGTTCCGGCATAAACATTGGATCGGTTGGCACATTCCAACATAAATATGGGATCGGTTGCCACGTTCTGACATAAATATGGGATCGGTTGCCACATTTCGGCATAAACATTGGATCAGGTACCACGTTTCAATATGCTAACAGTTTGGGTGTGGGTTCCATGAGAGGACCATTGAATTAGTTCCATGAGAGGACCATTGAATTGTGTTGTGTATCTACATGTGATGATTACATTTATATCTAATGATGATGGATATTGAAAGACTGTATGTTGTTTTAAATTGATAACTAATGTGTATTATTGAGAATGTGGGATGTTACATTGATCCTGAAAAGATGACTAATATTGTATATGTTTGGTATATGCCTGTTTTATAATGTTGTGGTTACTTGCATGTATTTCACTTATTGGGATAGTCGCGTGATCCTACCAGTACGCTGTGGTTGTGTACTGATACTGCACATGCTTGTTCTTTGTTGAGTACAAGTCATCTTCAGGCGGCTATTGATAGACCTTAGGTGACTATTGAGCGTGATCGGATTCAAGGGTGAGCCATTTCTTTCGGGCTGCCATGGATCTTCCTTGTATAAGTTCACTCTTTTCGGACTCAGACTATTTGTTTAAGGTGTTTGTTTAGTTTCAGGGTTGTACCCCTTGTTCTTAGACTTGTCGTTAGTAGAGTTTTGGTACAATGACTTTCAGGTTCTAGGGTTGTTCTTCCGCATTAGTTTGACTAGTTTATTTAAACCTTTGGAGTTTATAGGGACTCCATTTTTATTGTCATTTAAACCTACTTTCGTATCTTTAAATTCCTTAGTTTTAAAAAAATTGTTAGTTTGGGTTGTAGTAATGGTTCTCCCACCGGAGGGTTAGTGTGGGTACCAATCACGACGGTCTGGGTCGTGACAAAGTTGGTATCAAATCCCTAAGTTCGTTGATCTCATTGTACCAAAACGAGTCTAATAAAGTCTTGTGGAATGGGATTAAGAACATACCTCATAGTGAAATTCGTTCTATCCCTCTATTCCTCTCCTGAGTTCAAAAGAAGACAATAAATTTATTCT
The DNA here is from genome assembly GCA_029582545.1 of Solanum lignicaule. Classification (NCBI taxonomy): domain Eukaryota; kingdom Viridiplantae; phylum Streptophyta; class Magnoliopsida; order Solanales; family Solanaceae; genus Solanum; species Solanum lignicaule. Next base: position 7,926 of record JAJOOF010011751.1, read on the forward strand.
AATGGTGGCCAGACATCAAAATAGTAATCACAAGAATATATGAACAACCAATATGATAAACAATTATGCCGATTAAAAATCACTAAACAATCATTTTTTAAGCAAATATAATCTAAGAACGAGAAGTTTAACTCCACTTAGACATAGAGCAATTACAACGAATCATTCAAAGAAAAGATGTAAAATAATTAAAGAGAAGAAAAGATACAACCCTAAAAAAAATGTTATTTTATACATTGTATCCTCCTCCTTTAATAATTATTCTTATGGACTATTTATAGATATAAGAAACCCTAATTAATATAATTGAGTCCAAAACAAATTGGGAAACCAAAACCAAATGGAATTGGATTCCGTTTGAAACACTGTTTCGTCCGCCGCTTTCAATGTTGCTTGATGCGTTTCCTTTGTGACACGTGGGAAATTTAATCCATTAAGCTGTCTGCTTGATTTCTTTCTTCAACCTTCCGTCTTTAATTCGTTTTAGCTTCAAATTTCTTCCTCTTCACACCAATTTATTCCTATAAATAAAATATACTAATAAGCACAATCCATAATATCCTAGCTCAAAAAGGACAAATATAAATAATAAATGTGAGGCAGATAATAATTAAAAATATGTATTTTGGCCTCACATCAAAACCCAAATTAATTTTCTTCATATAAATAGAGGGTCCTAATTATTTATATTCTCATCCCTCAATATAATTTATAATCTTTATCTCTTATCTACCTTTTTCGACAATATTCTATCGAGGTAATGTAATAGGAATGTTTACATAAGTAATATATTTTATTTGATTAATTACAATTTTTAGTGTTACTTTTGTTTTTATCATAAATGACATTATTTTAGATAACCCTTTGATATAAATTTGTATCAAAGTTGTATTAAGATTGTATATTAGGTGAAGTTCTGAAAAATTGTATTAAAGTTATATCAAAACTGTGTTAAATATAAATAATCGGTGGTTTGGTGGTGGTGATATACCAAAAAAGAAAAGGTGAAGCTCTGAAATATATGTATTACAGTTGTATTAAAATTGTATAAATATAAACGATAGTTATAATACAATTAGAATTCGATATTATACATTTCTATAAATTCGATAGTTATTATTCCAGAACAAATATAATACATTTCTAATAATGTAAAGTAATTTAACTAGTACTGAAATGTTTGAAATTCACATATAATACTTATAATATATATGTATTAAAAGTGTTTTAGTTATATATTCACTACATGCATTAAAATATGCCTATAATATGTATAATATATTGTATTCAAAATGTATTATAATTGTTATTTATTTTTTCTCATATTAACAGTACTAAAAAATGTTATAAATGGTATAATTTATTATATTACTATAAATTGAAAGGAGAAATGTTTTAGTGAATAAGATTATAATATATTTGTATAAGAAATTTCCAAAAAACATTTTATTCCGTTAATAAGCTCTTGAAAAAAAAGACAGAAGAAGGAGAGAGGGAGAAAGAGAAAAAATGGAAAAAAAGAAAAAGAAGAGAAGAAGTGAAGGGGTAAAACTTACCCGCACCGGGTGTATACACCAATCCAATACATGCATGCTATGTGTTTAAATTTATAGTTCATTTTGCTTAACCCTAATTAATTAACATGTGTTTTAATTCATTAAATCACATAATAGTGGAAATTGCATTAGTTTGGTGTATACACCTGGTGCGGATAAGTTTTTTCCGAAGTGAAGAGAGCCAGAAAGAGGAAAATAGGAAAAAAAGAAGAAGAAGGGGAGAGAGAAAACTAGAATGTTATAAATGATAAAATACATTATATTACTATAAATGTTAATTATGAGGGTAATATATATTGTTTATGTAAAATGTCCATGGTAATTCTCTTAAAAATTTAAACTAATATTTATATTTTTAATTGACCATATAACTTACACTACAATAAGGGCAAATTTGCACTTTCTAAGTTAGAATTTTACGATATTAGAATTGTTATATTTTAAATTGAGATAATATTTATAAGAAAGTGACATGGTGTTGTTATATAAATTAGTCTTAGTATTATTTTATTAATGTTAGGGAATTATGGATGCCATAAAGAGGCGTGTGTACAGTGTGTGTAATTGCTCTATTAAGAGTGTGAAACTAGTGCACAACTCGTGCAAGCTAGTGAATGTTGTTTCTTCCCACATGTGTTTTGCCTATAAATAGGGTTGCTACCTTCATTATGAGAGGAGACTAAAAATTGAAATAATACATAACTTTTCTCCTTCCCTTTTTTATTATTATCTTTCGTTAATAACTTTTATTTTATAACATGTTATCAATACGAGACTCCACCAACTCGAGCTACTCTAAATAGGTAAAAAGGGTAAGGAATTTATTTTTCTAAAAATGTCTAATATTTTTAAACTTGAATTTATTGCCTTGGATATATCGGAAAAAGGATACTCGTCATGGATACTAGACGTTGAGATCCACCTGGATGCGATGGGTCTGGTAGACACCATCAAAGATAATAACCAGACATCCATCCAAGATCGTGCCAAAGCTATGATAATTCTCTGCCACCATCTTGACGAGGGGTTGAAAATGCACTACCTCACTATTAAAGACCCCCTTATACTGTGCAATAATTTGTAAGATAGATATGACCACCTGAAGTTGGTCATTCTTCCACAGGCACGTCATGATTGGTTCAATTTGAGGTTACTAGACTTTAAAAGTATAACTGAATATAATTCTTTCATGTATATAATTATATCACAGTTAAATTTATGTGGAGAAGATGTCACTAAACATGCTAAGCTTGAGAAAACATACTCCACATTTGCTTTTGCGAATATGTCCTGCAACAGCAATATAAAAAATGAGTTTTAAAAAATATTCTGAAATACTTTCACATCTTATTATTTCTGAACAACATAATGACCTGTTGATGAAAAATCATGAAAGTTTGCCCGTTGGTTTTATGTCACTCCTTGAAGTGAATCAGACAAATTATCACCAGCGAGAAGGAGGTCGTGGGTCCGATTGTGGTCGTGGCCACAATCGTGACCATGGTCATAAAATAAATTATAATCATGATGTTCATGTAACACCTCGCTATTTGAAAGAACTAGAAAGCGCTAGAATTGGAAATAGTCATTTTTGGAAAGAATGAAAAATCTGAAAAATTTGTTAAGTTAAGAATGAGTTTTGGGTCAACTTCAAACGACCATAACTCCTAGCTCAGAATGAGTTAGGTGTGTTTCCAGATACCTTAGGAAATATCTTGGAATTATATTTCCAATGCCGCCAAGTTTGTGCGATTCCAAGTTTGTATGAGTGAGATATTCCCATTGGAAGTTGGATTGTTCAAATAAGGAAAGTCTAATTCTGATTTTGGAAGGGTAGTTGAATCTTTTCCTTACCCAATTATTTTAATTTCATTTTTTGGTAATTAGTTGGGGTCTAAACTGAACTTAGTCTGTTTACGCTTTTCAAAAAAGAGTTAGGGTTTTGAGATAAGAGAAGAAGAGGAAAAAAAGGAGAAGAAGCAAGGATTAGTCGATTTCTTGGAGAATTGCGTGTGGATTTCGCCAAGGGTTAATCCATACGAGGTATGTGACATCACATAGAGTTGGGTTAGTTCACCCTCACGCCAATCATGATTCAATTCAGCGAAGTTGTATTGTTTCAGTAGCAAATCTTATGAGTTCTTGATGATAATTCGTTTAAATCTTGTGGGTTCTTGTTGTTGAAGATTCTTGAGCTTGATTCATGATTTTAGGTGTGATTTCGAGTAGAATCTTATGTATTTTGAGCATATAGTCGATTCTAAGTGTTTGGGGAAAGAATCAAGTGAAATTAGAGGGTTTATAATTGAAAAACAAAAAAGAAGTTTCGTCAAAAATCTAGGGAAGGGGCAGGTGCGCCGCGCCTCTCATCGCGCCCCAAAGAAGCCCTTGAAAGTTGACCTCTAGGGCGCCACACCAGCCAGAGAGCCCCAAGTCAGCCTTTGAAATTCAAGGGCTGGTGCCCCGCGCCTCTCAGAGCGCCATGGACGCCAGTTCTCCCACCTTTCCCCCCTTCTTTCCGTACTAGTTCCTTAGCAACGTACCTATGTTTTCTAGTCGATTTCTATACTCTAAGGTAGGAATAAACATCATGAAATCATCCATAAACATGAGATCATGAACCTTGAATCCATAATTCAGTTCAAAGAAAGTTAAGAGTCAAGTCAAGAGGTTAAGAGTTAAGTCAAGAGAAGTTCATAAAGTTTTCCAAAAGTCTTTTACAAACGTTTTAACCTTGTTTTAAGACTTAAGCTTTGAGTTGAGTAAAGAGTAAGAGTAAAGTTCATTTCTTCAAAGATTATACGGGAACTAAGTATTCCCAAGAGTTAAAATGTTTTCACATTTGAGCAAGAAAGGAAACACCGATTTCCAAGAGTGCTTTTAAGCTAAATTTTAAGTAATCATCTCAAACCAAAGAAAGAATATTTGTTTTAAAAAAACATATGAGCTGAGTATATTTTAGGAGTAGTATTGTGCACCGATATGGGGACGTGAGTTCATAATAATCAGGTCTCCATAAATCATGTATCCATCATGGGCAGAAAATGATCATACTTTTTAGATGGTTCCTTAGTGCTTTTTACCATAGACTAGTGGATCTACTTAGTTAAGGCATTCTATATGACGAAAAAGTATATGACAGTTCTGGCAGCGTAGGCAAGACGTTGCATCATCACTTAGGCTCATAGGGATGGTTGTTGGTTAGAGAGACTCCCACATTATTATATTACTTTACTTGTAAACTGAGTTGTTATTGCATTTCTTTAACATATTGAGTTGCTACCTCTTGTTTTAAATGCTTTGTATAACTGCATCATTATTGTTGTTTACTTTGCATTTGAGTTGAGTTATTTATGAGTTGAGTAAAACTAAGGTAAGTGTTCTTTCCATATTCCTTTCAAGCTTATGTCATGTTTAGTATTCCCCTCGCATACTCGTACATTCAATGTACTGATGCCATTTAGCATGCATATCTTCAGTATGTCCACCCTCAGATTCCTTGGGCTTTTGACGCTCATGGGGGAGGAACATACCTATCCTTCTCCCCCTTTCTTTCCAAGTGGCGTTATGATCACGCCAATCTCTATCAGTGTCTCTCCAGCCCTCTTCTCTATTCCAACCTTGATTTACACCCAGCCTTAGGTAGTTAGCACGATAACCTCCTCTTTGGTTATCTAGGAAGTTCACATCCTCATTGTATAACGCTTCAAATTCGGCCTCATCGGGGTTTACACCACCAGCACCCACAACATTAACACTCCATGTACCAGCACCCATGACATTCTTGGCCAAGACGTCCAGCTGGGTCATCATCTTTTTCATGTTTTGGTCTCTCTCTTGATCTTTTTCAATTTGCTCCTTTGTCATTTTATAAGTAAGATGAGAGACTTGGTCTTCGCGGTGTACCATTCCCAGTTAAATTTGGTCATGCAATTAATGAGTTGGGATGCTATTGAATAGGGCTATTGCATTAAACCACCCGGAGAAAGTTGATCAACCACTCCTTGGTTCACCAATTCAAGGCTTCTATAGAAGTATTGCAACAATACATTATCGGGCAATCCATGAGTTGGGCATTGTAGCACCATCTTCTTAAACCTCAGCCAAGTCTCATGGATTGGCTCACCCTCCAAGCTTTTGAAGCTTTGGATACTATCCCTAAGAGTCATTATCTTCGAAGGAGGGAAAAATCCCACTTGGAATGCAATAGTAAGTTCTTCCCATGAAGTGATAAAATCTCTTGGCAACTCAGCCAACCACTTGCTTGCCTCACCCATAATAAAACCACTCCCCTGCAGCGGTGCCATTTTGATTCAACGTTTCAAGCACACCTCATCCAATTCTAGGTGTCAACGATCGTAAATCAATATAAAAACCAACTAAATGAGTTGGGGTCGAATCCCACAGGAAGCGGTACGTGTTTAGAATTCAATTAAGAAGTATGAATGTGGTCTAATCAGCCATATGAATAGAAATTATTGATAAAGACATTAATCAAATGGGGGTTTTAATTTGCAATTATCAACTACACAACAGTCACAAACAATTCGAAATAACAATAAAGAGGTAGATTCTCGGGATGTGATCGATTATAGGCAAATTTCGATATATGGGTAATTGAAACTACTGGTAAACAACTGAAAATCAGTGAGTAGGCTAGACTATAAGGGAGATAGCTTTCTCTCGAACAACTACTCCGAATCAGGTGATTTCTTTCAAACATCAACAAACATGATAATGAAGAACAACCCACACCTTAATACATACACTCGTTCGAGTTAGATGGGTAGAATTGGGTTTAGGATTCACTCTCTCGAGCTAAACCCAGTTCAACCCAATACCCACAAATCATTAATCAATAATCTTAGTTCTAAATCCTCTATCTCGAGCAAGCCAAGAACACAAAAGTAGAAATGCATTTGCAACTACAATTCATAAATTAAACCTCAATTAATTATTAAACTCACTTTAATTCAGCATTGAAACTAGTAATTAACAATACGCATAAACTAATTCAACCTATAATCACATGATCACACCCCAAGAATTGGGGTTTTAGCCAAGCATCATAAAAAGGTAAAAACTATTACCGAATCGATTAGCCATCAAATGGGTAAGAGAGATTTAGTCTTTACAATGCTCAATTCGAAGAAAATCTGAAACCCACTTCCAAAATCTCCAAATTGAATCTCTAAGGTTCTTTAAAAACTAAGAAAAACTTAAGAGAAAAACTGTTCTAAGCTAATTTCGTATTCTCCAGATAACATATCATATTAAATTGAATGTTCAAAATCTATTTTATAGTTGCCAAAAATAAGCCACGAAGGGCCAGTTGGTGAAGTAAGTCGGGCTCACCGAACCACTTAGGGAGCCGCCCTTTGACCTCTTCCTTCGCCTTTTCGCCTTAGAATTTAGCATCCTTGAGGTCTGTAACTTTGGGCGATCTATCTTTGCTTCACGAAACTGCTCGACGATTTACCGACTGCTCCTTTTTGTCGTCGACTTGGTTTCTTCCTTTAGGGCTTGGCATACTGGAACTTTAGGCGGTCAGATGAGCCACTCGGCAACACGCCAAGTGCTCTTGGCGATCCTCAGTCTCGCCCTTCTTCATTTTTTTAGCTTGTTTTGTTCTTTTTTGCTTGTTAGTGTCCTTGCTTTGTTCCTCAATCCATAGACCTAAAAATCTAGGATTTAACATCAGTTTATGGCACAAATTAAACATATGAGGACATTAAATATATATAAACAAAGCCTTAAATGAGTCCAAATCCATGACACATCAGCAAGTGACCCTGACGCACTGAGTGGCGCAGGGCTCCAGCCCATGAACTACAGACACTTTCTGCTGGCACAATGGCGGGGCGGTGCGCCAGCCTATTGCCAGAAAACCCTGACGAATTTCTTTACTTGTTTTCTCACCCTAGTTCACCTAGATTCGAAGGGTTTCTTTCCCATTCACTTAGATTCGAAAACCTAACCTAAGTACACACTAATCTACTCAAAACAACCCTCAAATCACTAACTTTTATCTCAAGAATTCATCAAAACCCCAACAAAACAAGATTTAAAATGAAACTTCAAGAACACTTATCAAGAACTCAATATACCCAAACTTATGGATGAAATTCGTAAAAGAAACTCATGATTGATGTGTGGGTGAATGAAACCAACACTATGAAAACTTACATACGTCTTAGGGATCAAACCCTTGGTGAAAATCCGTAAGAAAACTCAAGAATCTTGACGAACGTCTTGAACCTTCCGTTTTTTCTCTTCTTTTCTCTTCTTGAACTTTCTTCTAAAAGCTAAGCGTATATTAGGATTGTAAAACTAAACCAAATAAGTTTAGACTCTTAAAACCTTACTAAAAATGAATTAAATCTGACTGGGTAAGGAAAAGACCAAAATACCTCTCATATTTTCGGGTAACTTTCCTTAACTGGACATTCTGACTTTAAAAAGGCATATCTCACTCATCTAAACTCGAAACTTAGAAAACTCGGTGGCGTTGGAAAGATAATCCAAATACTTTTCATTTGATATCTAATGGCCACCTAAATCATTCTTTACTGAAGTTATGGTCGTTTGGAGTTGACCCAAAACTTAAAAGATCTTACGAATGACTTGGATGAATTCTCTTTAGTTCTTCTTGGAACTCAAGGTGCTACATCTAGTGACCTTAATACTTAAGAAATTTTAAATTCCTCGGTAAAATCCTACTCACAACGAAGGATGGTTCGAGTCTTTGCTCAAAAAATTTCTGGGATGTTACATATATAATATATATGATGTACACCAACATATACACCACAAACTAACCAAATAATTATATAATGATTAAAAATATGATATAAAATAATATAAACCTCTTTTTCTCTTGGTATTAATTATGTGCAAAATTGATATAATAGAATGGTAAAAAGTTGTTGTTTTTCTTTGTATAAATTATCACTACTAAAAAATTGCTTAAAAATGACCGACAGAAAAGCGACGGACGGCGTCGCTCCAAAAAGCGACGCATTTTGCCACACTGTCCGTCGCTTTTTAATAAAAATAATTATTTTTTAAATTATTTTACAAAAAGCGACGGACGGCATCTCTTAGTCCTTCGCTTTTTTTCGTGGATTTTTGCGCTAAATAAATATATATAATTAATAATTATTTATTAAATATATATAGTGACGCCGTCCATCGCTTTTTATTAAAAATAATTAAATATAAATTAAAAAATAACCACGTTGTCCTTCGTTTTTAATTTATTTTATTAATTAATTTTAAAAAAAGCGAGGGACGGCATCTCTTAGTTCGTCACTTTTTTATCAAAATATCTAGTCAACTATTTTAAAAACGACGGACATTGTCTCTTAGTCCGTCGCTTTTTTGTCAAAATGTCGGTCAACTATATTTAAAAAAAGCGACGGACTTAGAGACCCTGTCCGTCGCTTTTTATTAAATATCTAAAAGACATATTGCCATATTCTTATTTTCCTCTTTCTCTCTCTCTTCACTCGTATTCTCTCCCTTCTCTTTCTCTCTCTCTCTATATATATATATATCGGTCTCGATCCCTAGCTCCCGTCGCCGTCGCTGCTCTTGTCCGTCGCCGTCTCTTCCCGTCGCCGTTGCTGTAGCAGCCAACAAGTAGGGTTACATTTTAGTTTCTTTTTTTCAATTCAAGTGATTATAATTGATTGTTTGTTAGTGTATTATTGTTTTTGTTTGTTGGGTTGTAAAAGGACTTCTTTTACTACCTTTAGTGCCATCTTCGATGTCCTTTTGTTGCTTGATGTTATTGAGCACATCTTTTACTATACTTATCAAAGGTGTTGCCCCAATGCCAAGGCCTAAGAAATCAAAACAGAGAAATAACCTTGAAATTGCAACAGTTGGAGAAGATTGATTATGAAGAGTTGTGAAAGTAATGGTGTTATTCAATTGTTACTTTGATTTGATTATTGTTAGTTATGTATAGATAATTGAACATTTTTATTTTAGGGTTTTTTGAAAAAAAATTGGGCATTTTTAATTGGGCATTGTTAGTTAGTGAAGAATTAGCATTTTTGTATTTTAGGACTGGTTTAAACTTGAGAATATGTAATTTGAGGTTGAATTGGGATTTTTTTGGATTTGATTTTAGGACTAGTTAGTAAAGTGTTATTAATTTAAAGTTAGAAATTAGTAATGGAAGTGTTCTGAGTAGATGATGAATGTTGGAATGTCATGAACTTAGAACTTGAACTTGAACTTGAACTTAGAGCTTGATCTTGACTTTAGAATTTGAACTTGAATTTGAAATTAGAACTTGAACTTGAACTTGTACTTGAACTTAGAACTTGAACTTGAACTTGAACTTAGAACTTGAACTTGAACTTAGAACTTGAATTTGAAATTAGAACTTGAACTTAGAAATTGAACTTGAACTTTGAATTTGAACTTGGACTTAGAACTTGAACTTTGAATTTGAACTTGGACTTAGAACTTGAACTTGAACTTATAACTTGAACTTGACCTTAGAATTTGAACTTGAAATTAGAACTTGAACTTGAACTTAGAACTTGAACTTGAACTTGAACTTGAACTTGAACTTAGAACTTGAACTTGAACTTGAAATTAGAACTTGAACTTAGAAATTGAACTTGAACTTTGAATTGGAACTTGTACTTGAACTTGAACGTGAACTTAGAACTTGAACTTGAAATTAGAACTTGAACTTAGAAATTGAACTTGAACTTTGAATTTGAACTTGAACTTGAACTTAGAACTTGAACTTGACCTTAGAATTTGAACTTGAACTTGAAATTAGAACTTGAACTTGA
>JAJOOF010011752.1:0-33842 GCA_029582545.1 Solanum lignicaule
ATGGGTAAAAGGCTAGAAAAACATTTCTCTCTAAGAAAAGAAATCACCTTCATAAAGATGGTCTTGAACTTTTGACTACTGCTTGACTATTTCTTTTTAAAAAATGACATCCTCTTAAGAAAATCACATAGAATTATAACTTTAATCTTTTTCTTGTCTAAACAATTGTATGCCCTAACAAATGTAAACATTAGACAACACTTTAAAAAAAAATGGGTAAAAGGCTAGAAAAACATTTCTCTCTAAGAAAAGAAATCACCTTCATAAAGATGGTCTTGAACTTTTGACTACTGCTTGACTATTTCTTTTTAAAAAATGACATCCTCTTAAGAAAATCACATAGAATTATAACTTTACTTTTTTTGTCTAAAAAATTGTATGCCCTTACAAATGTAAACATGACACAAAACTTTTTAAAAAATTGGGTAAAAGGCTAGAAAATCATTTCTCTCTTAGAGAAGAAATCACCTTCATAAAGATGGTCTTGAACTTTTGACTACTGCTTGACTATTTTTTTTTTTAAAATGACATCCTCTTAAGAAAATTGCATAGAATTATAACTTCACTTTTTTTTGTCTAAACAATTGTATGCCCTTACAAATGTAAACATGACACAAAAATTTAAAAAAAAATTGGGTAAAAGGCTAGAAAATCATTTCTCTCTAAGAGAAGAAATCACCTTCGTAAAGATAGTTTTGAACTTTTGACTACTGCTTGACTATTTCTTTTTAAAAAATGACATCCTCTTAAGAAAATCACATAGAATTATAACTTTACTTTTTCTTGTCTAAACAATTGTATGCCCTAACAAATGTAAACATAACATAAAACTTTTTAAAAAAAAATTGGTAAAAGGCTAGAAAATCATTTCTCTGAGAAAATGTGATCTCTTGCCCTCTTATATTTAAATAAATGACATTTTCAGATATGTTACGTACAAAAAATGAAATTTTTTATATGTAAATATAAAGATCTCTAGTAAAAAGGGACACATAACTACGATTTTCTTTCTGTAAAAATTAAGAAAATCATGTCTCCCCTTTAAGAGAAAATAAAATTCTTTTGCCCTCATACAGTTTAATCAGAAAAAATTAACCTTCTCAGATCTTTTATATATAAATAGAAGATCTCTTCTGCGTAAAAGTACTATAGATCTATAGTAAAAGAACACAAAACGATACTTTTTTTTTATTGTAAAAGACTAGAAAATATTTTTTCCCACATAGAAGTGTTATAGAACATCATACCTTATGCAAAAATCATAACCATCAAGTTGGAGCGCCGATTGGAATCCATTTCTACCTCCTTGCCATAGCTTACCATGGCCGTCAGTAATCGAATTCAGCAGAGAATATATGATAACCCTAATGAATGAAAAAATCAATTTATAGAATTTGAAACTTAATCTAGCACGTCGATGAAGTACAGATCTGACGGATGAGATTTGTTCTTTAATGAATATCAACTATGGGCTTTACACTAATTAGGTCGCACATATAATAATTTAAAAAGTCTAACATTCTTTTAATGACATATTCATTAATTGCACATAAAAAAGTCTCTTCTATAATATCTATCATAATATCATAATATGACAGATTATTAATGTGAGTTATGAATATTATACATATTTTGCGTTATATACTCCCTTCCATCAATAGCAACTTATCGTATACTAGATTTCGTAAGCTATGACATATTAAACATTATGCTTCACAATAATATCTCATTAAAACTTATCATATAATATCTCAAAACAATAATGTGTACATACTTATAAGAAATAGAAATCCATTAATGTTTATCAGAAACCATAATTGAGTTTATGGTGTCAAAATATCATAAGCACATCAGTCATAAGTAAAATTGAGACTCATTATATGAATATATTCTTTAAATGTCTTTGATTGCAAACATTCACTAATAGATCTAACAATCATGAGATCATTTTAGTTGTCACCATTTATTTTTGAATCTTCTCTTTAATGATAAAGTACTTTTATTTTATAAGTTTGATACTTTAGAGTATTTTTCATTCTTAGAGAAGAGCACTATTACATAATAATCATCATAAGTTTTTGTCACGCCCCGAGCCTACACCCTGTACGTGACCGACACTCGAAGAGAATTGTTGGTCCTTAAGCGAACCCTTAGCCTGACTGACTACTAGAGAGAGATTAATATATACACACAAAAGCTTAAACTGATGTTAGAAGAAGAGATTTGGAGTTTGACGTAGATGATTGGATTTATCTTAAGGTTTCACCGATAAATGGTGTTATGAGGTTTGGTAAGAAAGGGAAGCTCAGTCCTTGATATATTGTCCCTTATAGGATATCAATTAGGATTGGTAATGTTACTTATGTGTTGGAGCTACAATCAAAGTTAGCGGTTGTTCATCCGGTATTTCATATATCCCTACTTAAGAAATGCTTGAGCGATCCTTCACTCATTGTGCCTACCGAGAGTATTAGTATGAAAAATAGTCTGCCCTATGAAGAAGTTTCGGTTCAAATCCTTGATTATCAGATTCGCAAGTTGAGAACCAAAGAAGTTGCATCAGTCAAAGTTCTATGGAGGAATCCGTTTGTGGAAGAGGATATATAGGAAGTCAAAGAGGATATGAATGCTAGATACACACGTCTCTTTCCCTCCAATCCATTTTAACTTCAAGATATTACCTCTTCCTAAGTACTCATTCAAAATCATACGTTTCAGCCATTCCCGTTCTTTTTGTATGTATGCATATTCATGCACTCAGTTTTCACTTCGAGAGTTAGTCCAGAATTAGTCCTTCCCTCAGTTTTAAGAGTTTTGCAAGTTATTGTGTGTTATTGTGATTGAGTTGGGTTGATTAGATCTTCCCTTACCTACCTTTTATGTCTAATGGGATCTCATCGAGGATGAATATTTCCAGGAGGAGATATTGTAACACCCCACAAATTCATGGCTTAGTTGAACTTATGAAAATTTTAGAAAGTTGCTGAAATACTGGTTCCACGGGTCCACCTACAAATCGTAGAGGGTCCTACGGATCGTAGGAAACAGTCATAGGTCGAATCCTAAAATTTGAAAATTGTTAACTCCCAGATGCATTCCTACGAAACAACAAGACAGTTTGTAGGAAATGGTATGGACCATAGGACAGGGCTCGTAGATAAGATCCAACCTTAGTGAAATTTTGGGATAAATCTTATTGTACAAATGGATTATACGGACCGTAGATGTCGTCTGTCTGTGGAAAGTGACTCAAATATTGGTCTTTAGTAGTGGGATCTATGAGAGGATAGTACAGTCAGTAGAGTTTATATGGATCGTAGGTGCCCTCTCGCAGACGATTCTGGCAGTTTTGACAAGGTCAATTTAGTCTTTTTCCACCCCTTCTAAGTCTAAACTCCAATATTTTTATACCTAATTAAGATTCTTATCAATTTTATTTAACCCTAAAACTCTTATAAACACCTCCAAAACATAGAGCAAGGATGCAAGAAGAGAAAGCTAGGGTTTTCAACCATCTTCTTCAAAGTTCTTCAAGTTTCCTCAAGAACTTTGTTTAGGTTTCTAAGGTTATTCATAGTGTTGGACTAAGTTTTCCTTATGCCCTACATCTAAATTCAATCAGCAAGAGTTAAATACAATGTTCTATCTAAAGTTCCATGAATTCTGAATTCAGGTTGTGTTTCTTATATTGAGTTATGATTTTTTAAATATTGAAACTGTGATATTTTATGTTTCAATCCTTGAGTTTTTGTTCATGCTTATATTATAACATGAACCCTAGTTAATGAGATTTTTTTGTTGAAAGTTATTGTTTGATTATTTCCAAGTATTGTTTTTGGAATTTAAAGTGAATTGGACTCTCTATATATTTTTTAAAATTATCATAGAGAAGAGTTTCAAGGAAAATTTAATGATTCCAAAAGTATTACATTTGCATTCAGTGGATTCACATTGGTGAAAGGATTTCTATCTATGTTGAATTATGTTTAAGGAGATATTCTATGCTTTGATTTTAAAAGTGTGGATTGGTATTGATAATTGTTCTTCCTATGTTATAATGATATTCTACTCTTATCTATTCCATTGGGATTTAGACTGAGCACAGAGAGGGCTTTGTGGTGGGGGCTTTGTGGTGGAGGCTCAATTAAGGTAGTCTCTAGTAGCAACCTCTAGTCCCAAACTATGTGCCCTCATAGGAATGTCTTAAATGACCTAACTAGTGGATCCACTTTAGCAAAAGATGATATGTACGATTTCTACCTTGGCAAGTAGATTCTCCTTCATTTGGTATGAAGGATATACCAGATTCCATGATATAGCTCTCATGGTCTTATTGTTGGTTAAAGCTTAAAATTTCACGAAATGACTATGTTTCTTCAAAGCTTTTCTTATGTCTTTAAGTTAATGTATTTGACTATATTTCATGATTTGCATGTACATTCTTCTTTAACCTCTTTTTAAATGTTCAACTATTGATCATGTCTTAAGCCATTCATGTTATCATGTCTATTTTATGCATATTGTCTCATACTTAGTACATTTCATGTACTAACACATACTTGTGCCTACATTGTTTCACTAATGATACGATACAGATTGCCTCAAGGCTATCCATTCACTAACTTCAATGCTTTGATGGAGTGTTGACAAGGATGGAGGTTGTTTGACATGTATGGTTGCCAAGGAGAGAGTTTCATGCCTTGCATAAGAACATATGCACCTTGAAAGAGCTCCCAATTGGGCAACACCATGCTTGGATGATAGATTGGAGCGTGGGAGGCCTAACGAAGCGAGGAGGATCAAGTGAAAAATGTGCTCCATTCGGCGAGCTGAAGAACACTTCGGCGACTCGCCAAAGCCCTTTAGCTAGGGTTCTAGGATTGCCAACTGATCCAATGAGCTGCAAGAGAAGGCTGCCCATTCGGTGAGCATGGAGGACATTCGGTGCATCACCCATTGACCCCTAGACCGCCGAAAGTTACAATAGCCATCAAGGGAGAAACCAAGCGAGCAGTGCACATCACCGACTGATCGGCGACTCACCAAGAGGATTGGGCGAGCCCGACTTAGCTCGCCCATTGGCCCATTTTGGGTCACTTTTGGGCCCATCTATGTAATAATGCCTAATACTATAAATAGGTGTCTTAGGGTTCATTTTAGGAAGACTTGTTTTGAATATTGTGGTTGTAAACCTAAACTCCTTGTGTGAGTGTTTGAAAGCTTGGTAAAGATTTTGTTTATTCTTGTTTAGAAACGGGGGTTGCTTGGGATATCGATTCCCTTGAGGTCTTCGTAAGAGTTAGGTGTTTCTTGTTGGATTAACGAAGTGAGGTTTTTGGGTTTATCATACCCATAGGTTTCTCTTTGTTTCCTCTTGTTGTGTCTATCTATTTATCCGGATTAGGTGCTTGTTAGGATCTAGATTGGAGGTTATTGGATTTAATACATCCTTTAGTTGCCAATTGTTTCTTATCTTGTGTCTTTTCTTCTATCTTTCTTGTTTTCCACTGTTTATAAGCAATCTTCAACATTAGTACAATACTCAGTTGAAAGCTACTATTCCGGAGGAGAATATGAGGGAAATGGTGAACTTAGCTCTTATGGTGAGGATGGAGAAGAAGCATATTGTGGAAGCTCCTATGATGATGAGGGAGCATGTGAGAGATCTTATTCTCACTCCGAGAGTGAAGATGGTTCCTATGATGATGCCGAAATAAGTTACACTTCCCACTCCCGGGATGAAGGTAAGGTGAAGTACAATACTCTATTACATAAAAAGTATGAGGAGCATGACCCTAAGGCTTGTGAAAATTTGTGTTCTTACTCTTGTGCTAATCCTTACCCTAATCGAAGTAGTGTGTATGGCTACACTAACTCAAGTCAAAGTCATCCGAGAGGAAGAAGAAAGTGTGCAACTCTAAAGTCTAAGATACTATTATATTCTATACTTCTCAAGGTAATGCACACTTATCGGGATATGGGACCCAAGGCAAGTATGAGGGATGTGTCAAGGGTCTTGGTACCAAAAGGCTTAATTTTCCTATCTTTAAGGGATGGCGTGATCCCGAGACATATCTTGATTGGGAGTGGCAATGTGAGCAGATTTTCCAACGCCATGATTTGAGAGGACCAGAGCGATCCTTGTATGCCCTTGGTCATTTGAAAGGTCTTGCATTGGGTTGGTGGACTCAAGAGGAAAGGCTCCGAACACTCCAAGGAAATACCCACCCATTGACATCGAAAAAATTGAAAGGGCTGATGAGGTTCAAGTATGTGCCAAAAGGGTACACAAAGCTTTTCAATGTCGATCCGAGAAGACCAGTTCTTAGGACAAAAGTTGGCATTTGTGGGGCTTTGGGATTTGACCTTGTCATGATGATGGGTACAATCTAAACTACATCACTCCGGAGGTGGTAGCCTACTTGGGACTACCTCGACTACAAAGGAATTATCCATACACCATAGAGGGATGTAAGGTTACCGAAGGGGTAAAATATCTTTCACATGCGGCAAATACTATGAGGAGGTTTGGTGTGATATAATGCCTATGGCTTTTTGTCACTTAAGTTTTGGGGCGAATTGGTTTATTGAATATAGGGTCCTAAACGAGCAATATGGGTACAAGTGTGTTGTGGATCATTGGGGAACACCTCTATTTCCTCTTCCTAAGGTGAAAAATAAGAGACAAAAGATTGAGAGGAGTACGGGAAAGCAAGGTGGCAACCTTAGAGGGGGAAAAAGGAAAGGTTGAAAGGAGTGAAGTGAGAGGGTTGCCACAATCTCAATCCAACCTTTTTGTTCATCCTTCCCTTTGTAAGGATTCTTATGTAGGTACAAGTATGATGAATGTAGGAACACAAGTTCCAGCCAACGAGCCTACAGTCGAAGGTATGATGGATGCACTAATGGGATGTTCTTACATCCAATGTAAAGAAGATCTTTCTTGTGGGCGTCAAGGTATAATAGCTAAACTTAACACTTTTGCCATTACAAATGAACAAAGTGTGAATGTTAGCTTACCTTTTAGTGAGCCTATTGATTTTTTTACTTTATATTGATAATGTGCTTGTTGAGAGTGTGGATACACTAGTTAATCCTATTGATGACCGAATTGATCTTCTAGTAAGATCGATTAGTGTCCACCTAGTGTTGACACCTATGCTTTGAATGCTAGCTCATTATTTTGTAATGATTGTGTTGATCAACCTGTTTGTGAGTGTTGTTCACTGGTTGAGGGTTCTTGTAATGTGATTAAGGAACCTCAATTTAGTGGTACTAATGATAATGTTGATCATTTGAATAGGAGTGACTCTTTGAGCATGTCTTTAGTGGCTGATCCAATTGCTTGCTTTGCTCATAGAGATCATGTGCTTGAAAATGCTTCGAAAAATGATATGTGTCTTTTTTAGGGTGAACTTGCATGTTCTAATTCTTTCATGATGGTTGATCATTCCCTCTTTAAATACAATATCTTATTTGAAGATGATGAAATCACTCCTAGTGACGTACCTAGTGGTGTGAATCTTGAAAGTAGTATAGTTCTTGATAGCTATACTTGTTATAGTAACCCACTATGGTGTGAGGCTTTTCCTCTCAAACATGGAAATCTCTTCTTGGAAGATGAGAGTACTCTTGTAGGGAAGGAATGTGATGAGGAGGAAGGTGGTGTTTGTTTCTCCATTACCTCTTCTTCTTGGTGTGTTCCATTTGCCAATGGTATGACTCATGAGTTTGAATCTATTAGTAGTCATACCCATGAAAACACCCTAGAGGAAGTAGACTTAAAAGACACCTTTCTCTATTACTTATTTACATATGATGATGATCATGTTGTTGAGTGAAGTATGATGTTGGAAAAATAGACGGGCAAAAGGAGAAGTACTTGATCCAAGTCCATGGATCTCCTTTCCATTTGACCCTGGTAGTGAATTAAATTGTGGCACTTGTGTAGTGATGCTTGGTCATGATGGCAAGTAACATTTGGATGGATTAGTTGACACCTTTCCCTACGATGGAAAGTTCTTGAGGGTTTACAATCTGATTGAGGAACCTACATTGTGTATGGGGAAGGGTAGTTTCCTAAGCCCCTTTCTTTACTCTTGCTTTGAGTATGATCTCGTCGATCGTACATTTTATGGGGGTAGGAGTTCTTTGTTGAGAGAAGGTGAAGTTTATTTTAAATTTGCCATGATGTCTTTATGTGTTCCTTCTTGTAAAGTGATGTGTGCTAGGATCCTTGAACCTAGTTGTGATCTTACATATGAGAACACGTTAGATGTCCCTAGTGAGCATGCCACCTTTCTCTATTATCTATTTGCATATAATGATACTCATGTTTGTGTGGGTACCATGTTTTATGTTAATAATGGAATCAATGTGGCAAATGATAGTCTCCTTGACTCGATGCTATATTTCTCCTTCCCATTTGACCTCGGTGCTGGTCTAAATTGTGATAGGTATGGTAGTAACACCCTCTTTCTTTCTTGTGATTCTTACTTGGTGTTATTACTTGATCCTATGTGCTTGAATGGGGTTTGTTTCCCAAGTTGTGTGGGGGATACTGTTGTATTTGATCCCGCTCATGAATTGGAATAATTACATTCTTGAAGTTAGCTAGTGCATTGAATGGAGTCTTAGGTTAGGTTAACTTTGTTTATGCCTTTGCACTTAGTTTTGAGAATGTTTATGTGTTACTTGACATAAGGGAGGTCGTGTGCTTGTTTGGATGTGAAACCAATGAAGGCTTACATATGAGGTTGTTTAAGTATATTGGTTCATACGCTCTACCACTTTGTCTAAGTTTCTTGAGTAGCCAAGTATCTATTATTTTGATGGGTTACAAACCCTTTGTTGATATTTGTGATACTTGGTTGTATGTTAAATTTGTGCATCCTTGGCATGATGATAATATTGTTATTGCTAATGCTAACCCTCATGCCATGATGATCTTTGTACTGTTTGCTTCCCCTATGGTTTTGCAAGGTCTGGATTCGAGGACGAATCCTTTTCAAGAAGGGGAGAATGATACGATACAGATTGCCTCAAGGCTATCCATTCACGAACTTCAATGCTTTGATGGAGTGTTGACAAGGATGGAGGTTGTTTGGCATGTATAGATACCAAGGAGGGAGTTCCATGCCTTGCATGGGAACATATGCACTTTGAAGGAGCTCCCAGTTGGGCAACACCATGCTTGGATGATAGCTTGGAGTGTGGGAGGCCTAACGAAGCGAGGAGGAGAAAGTGAAGAATGTGCTCCATTCGACGAGCTAAAGGACACTTTGGCAACTCGCCAAAGCCGTTTGGCGAGGGTTCCAGAATCGCCAACTGATCCAATAAGCTGCAAGAGAAGGCTGCTCATTTGACGAGCATGGAGGATATTCAGCGCATCGCCCAAGTTCAGTAGCCATCAAGGGAGAAGCCAAGGGAGCAGTGCACATCGCCGACTGATCGGTGGCACGCCAAGAGGATTGGGAAAACCCTCGCCCACTGGCCCATTTTGGGTCACTTTTGGGGCCATCTATGTACCTAATAGTATAAATAGGTGTCTTAGGGTTCATTTTAGGAAGACTTGTTTTGAATATTGTAGTTGTAAACATAAACTCCTTGTGTGAGTGTTTGAAAGCTTGGTAAAGCTTTTGTTGATTCTTGTTTAGAAACGGGGGGTTGCTTGAGATATCAATTCCCTTGAGGTCTTCGTAAGAGTTAGGTGTTTCTTGTTGGATTAACGAAGTGAGGTCTTTGGATTTAACATACCCATAGGTTGCTCTTTGTTTCCTCTTGTTGTGTCTATCTATATATCCAGATTAGGTGCTTGTTAGGATCTAGATTAGAGGTTATTGGATTTAATACATCCTTTAGCTGCCAATTGTTTCTTATCTTGTGTCTTTTCTTCTATCTTTCTTGTTTTCCGCTGTTTATTGTAATTCTTCTTGTGAGAATCGTATCAACTAATGTAAAGTCTGACGCTCTTATTTCCCATACTCGTGGCTAGTTGGTTTTATTGGCTTCAAAGATTGGTGATTCCTCATGACCTGAGGAACGAGATGCTTTTATAGTTTTAATTCATTTCTAGCTTTTAGATTTTGTATGTGATGTATGGGTTACGACTTAATCATTTTCCTTATTATATACTAGATGGCCTATTGAAACTTATGTTTTTGTCAAACTCTTGATTTATGAAATGATATCTTTCAACTTCTTTATTTTTATTATGTTGTATGATGTATGTTAAGTGGATTGTGTAGGACCTCTCGGGGTTCTATACGTCATGTTAAACCTAGGGTCTACTTTGGGTCATGACAAAAAGATAAAGTTTTAGCAAAAATCTAACGCAAAACTGAATGACACTATCTTAGTCTATCCATGAAGCCTCTACAGGCTCTACTGTTCAAATATGAGAGTTAAAACAAGACTCACGCCAACCTCAAAATACTACTGCTACTAAAGCAATAAAACTGAAGTCATCCCAAATCAAGGAGACCTCACCAAAAGTTGACAAATGGATGGTATGATCTCAACAAAATACTTGTTGATGATCTTGAATATTTGTCTCGGCATCATAAAATAATGCAACGTCGAATGACATCAGTACATGGAATGTACACTAAGTAATAAAGCTGAAGAAAACAAATAACTGAATGAAAGACTGAAAATAACTCAACTGAAGTAAAGCTTGAACATGGAGTAAAATCATTTAAGCTTCATAATAAAAGTCACTATGAGTCTCATGATGATATAACGTCTTACCCACATTTTCAGAGCTGCCCTATACCTTGCCGGAGAATAGAACACAACTTTAACTTATGGATCCACTAAAAGCTTGCTAGGGGCAGTTAAAGGATCGCCTGACTTACAATACGATCCTATCTACACCGACGACGTAGGTTATGGATTTTGAGTTATCTTAACTCTTACCCTAAATTGGTGATCAATACTACTCCAAAATATAGATATGTGTGTGTATATAAATACTCACTAGTTGAGTTAATACTCAAAAGACCATGTTTAAAGGATAACTAAACTTTACTTAATTAGTCTGAAATGCTTCTACAAACTCTGTATGCTTTTCTTGAAATAATATTTTCTTTTTGAATGCAAAAGTAATACATTTGGGATTATTAAAGTTCCCTTAAAACTCTTCTCAATGATATTTTTTAAGGAAATATACTCAAATTTACTTTAAATTCCAAAATCAGTGCATGGAAATAATCGAACAAAAGCTTTCAATAAAAATCTCATTAACTAGGGTTGATGTGATAATACAAGCATGAACAACAACTCAAGAATCAAAACACTTAAAATATCACAGTCTCAATATTTAAGGAATCATAACTCAAAATAAGAATCACCATTCAAATTTAGAGGTTACGGAACTTTAGGTAGAACATTAGATTTAACTCTTGTTGACTGAGTTTAGATGTGGGGCATGAGGACGAACTTAGTCCAACACCATTAATATCCTTACATACATGGAAGAACAGAGTTCTTGAGGAAACTTGTATAACTTTGAAGATGATGCTTGAAATCCCTAGTTTTCTCCTCTTGAATCCTTGCTCTAAGTCTTGAAGGTGTTTATGAGAGTGTTAGAGTCAAACTAAACTGATAAGAATCTTAATTAGGTATAAAAATGTCAGGGTTTAGACTTGGAAGGGGTGGGAAAAGACTAAATTGACCCTACCAAAACTGCTAGAATTGTCTACGGGAGGACACCTACGGTCCATATAAACTTCTACGGACTGTATAGTCCTCTCGTAGATCCCGCTACTAGAGTCCAATATTTAAGTCACTTTCCACATACGGATATCTATGATCCGTAGGTCCTTTTATGACCCGTATAAGCTATCCGTACAATTTAGGTTTATCTTCCACTATGGTTAGATCTCATGTATGAGCCCTGTCTTACGGTCCGTACCACTTCTTACGGACCATCCTGTTGGTCCATAGGAACACATATGGGAGTTGACATTTTACAATTTCTAGGATTCGACCTACGAACGGTTCATAGGACTCTCTACGGTTCATACATGGGTCCGTGCAACTAGTAATTCAATAACTTTATGAAATTTTCCTAAGTTCAACTGCGCCATGAATTTCTGGGGGCTTATAATATCTCCGCCTTGGAAATATTCATCCTCAATGATATCCTACTAGACATGAAAGGTGGGTACGAGAGGATCTAATCAACCCAACACAATTGCAATAACACACAACAATATGAAAAACTTTAAAAACTGAGGGAAGGACCGATTCCAGACTAACTCTCGAAGTAAAAACTGGGTGCATGAATATGCATACATACAGAAAGCATGAGAATGGCTGAAATGCAAGATTTTGAATGAGTATTTGGGGAATATTAATACCTTGAAGTGAAACTGAATTGGAGGAAAAGAGACGTGGGTATCTAGCTTTCATATCCTCTTCGACTTCCCATGTTGCCTTTTCCAGAAACTAATTCCTCCATAGAACTTTGACTGATGCAATTTCTTTGGTTCTCAACTTGTGGATCTAACGATCAATTATCTGAACCAAAGCTTATTTATATTTAGATTGTGTTTCACACTAATACTCTCTTTAGGCACAATGAGTAAATGATCGCCTAAACACTTCATAAGCATGGATATATGAAATATTTGATGAATAACTTTTAACTCTAACGGTAGCTCTAACTCATAAGCAACATTACCAATCCTCTTTGATATCCTGTAGGGGCCAATATACTGGGGTTGAGCTTCCCCTTTTTACTAAATTTCATAACACCAATTGTAGGTTAGACTTTCGGATAGACTCAATCATCTACGTCAAACTCCAAATCTCTTCTTCTAACATTGGTATAGGATTTTTGACAACTCTGTGTTCTCTTGAATGATTTTCACCTTCTTCATGACTTGATGAACCAAGTCTGGACCTATCAACTCAACTTCACCAATTTTAAACCAACCAATGGAAGATCTACACCTTCTCTCATAAAGGGCCCCATAAAGAGCCATCTAAATAATGGAATGATAATTGTTGTTGTAAGCACACTTTATCATAGGCAAGTGGTCATCACAATTTCCTTTGAAATCAATAACACATGCTCTCAACATATACTCTAAGGTCTGAATTGTGCTCTCTGTTTGAAAATCCATCTGAGGATGAAAAATCGTACTAAGATTTACCTTCGAACCCAAAATTTTTTGAAACGACTACCAAAACTAGGTGGTAAACTAAGCACCTATATCTGAAATAATGCACAATGGTACTCTATGATGTCGGACTACCTCATGGAAGTACAATTTGTTATAGTCTATTATTGAATTTATAGTCTTTACTAGCGAGAAATGGGTTAATTTGGTCATTCGATTCACTACCACCTATATCGAGTCATGTTGTCAGAGAGATCGTGGTAAGCAAGTAATAAAGTCCATATTAATCATCTCCCCTTTCCATTCTGAAAGATCTATGTTCTGAGCCACACAATAAGGTTTTTGGTGCTCAACCTTGACTTGTTGGCAATTCAGACACTTAACAACAAAATCTTTAATGCACCTCTACATACCACTCCAACAATACACTTTTGATGAGTCCACAAATTGGACTCATTTAGGTCTATATTTTAATATAAATTGTGTCCTCAAATGCTTATTTTATCATAATATCTGATGAAAACCTTTAAGTTTCAGGAATTCGAAGTTTGAAGGAAAGCATGGACACTATTTCGCAAAAAAGAACGAAAAGGCTGAAAAGAACAAGAAAGTGAAGGCCTGAGGATCGCCGAGTTCACTTGGCTAATCGCCGAGTTCATTTAGCGACTCGTCGAAGGGTCTCACTTCGCCTTTTGTTGCAGTGTGCTGAGCCCTGAAGGAAATGATCAAGTCGGCGGAAAAAGGGAGTAGTCGGTGCATCGCCGAGGAGTTCCGCGAAGTAGTACTATGTCTCCCAGTGACCCATAGCACGACGACACAAATGATGGTGCAAGACGGTAATGAAACACACCAAGGGGTAAATCGTCGAGTTAATTGGCAATTTTGACTAATGTGGTCGAATGATCCGCCGCAACACAAATTTTTGAAAACTATAAATACTCGTGGAGAGTTATAGCTTAGTATCATTTTTTTTAGTATTATCAGACAATATCATATTCTCAATATAAATTTTTAGTACTTTTTATTATTACTCTCAAGTTTGTAGAAGGTTTTGGAAAACTTGAAGAAGAAGAGGGTTTCATCTCTTCCAATTTGGAAGTGGGTCTCTTGGATTCTTCCTTCTTTGCCCAAATCAAGACTTATTTCTCTATACCCATTTGATTTCAACATCATTGAAGGTATAAATTTCTATTTCTTGATGTGTGGCTAAAAACCCCCATTCTTGGGGTGTGATTTAGCAAATATGTGTTGATATTATTGTTGGGTCTTGCTTGTTGATAGGTTAGATGTATTTTAATGGTGATTTCACCTAGTGGTTGTGGTTTAATTTAATGGGTTTGTAGTTTCAAATACAAAGCCACCCATGTGTTTTCGGCTTGCCTGAGAGGGAGGTCGCGAAACCAAGACCACTAGACTTATGGCCTAAAGAATGGGTCGACATGAGGTTCAGCCCGAGAAGGTGAGCCCTAGTCCCATTTCCTAACACTCAAGTCGAGAGAGTAAGTGGGGTAAGGCGTAGGCTGGTCTTCATGCGGCAAATGGGTGTCCGAGAGGAACACATTTGAAATGAGGTAAGTTGCTCGAGAGGGAACTTATTTTCATCTAAAGCTTAGCCTAGTCACTATTATCTTGCAAATTTCCTATCAAGAGCATGTACCCAACTATTTATCTCAACTTGTATTGCAGTCAGACCCCAAGAACTCTTCCCCATACTTGATTTTCTTACTATTTTTATTGTTTTTGCTATACTTGTGACAAAACCCCCAAATTGTTATTTGACACTTTTGTGTCCCCCTCTTTAATTTACAATGTTTTTCATCGTTAATGTCTTTAGCTACGACTAGTTAGAACTAATTTTATTTTTCTATTAATTCTCGACACCACTCCCTTGGGACACAACCCCAACCCTTGGTTGGGTTATTATACTATTACACGATCGTAGACACTCGAACCGTAGGTTAGTGTCGTTGGTCACGATAAGCATCAAAATGGCGCCGCTGCCGATGAGTGGTGTTACTTGAGAATTTTTAGATTAGTAGAATTTTTCTTTTTCTTAGTTGCAGTTTACTAACCTTATTTTTAGTTTTTTTTTTGTAAGTTTGTTGGTGTAGGCAGGTTTACTGAGCATGGCTAAGGGAAATAGTGGCAACTCGGCTGAGATGAAGCAAGAAATTAAGAGAGACTTCACATTACCCGCAATGGTAACTCAGCTACACGAGTTAGCCATTAAAATAATAGAGGTGTAAAACCAGTGCAAGAGTCAAGGGAGGTACATACCTCCTCACGACAGAAAGCAGTCTAGATGTAGGGAGAACAACCGTGTCGAAAACACACTCCAAATCATTCTCCAAAAGATCACCGAACAAGATCGAATGTTGGATGAGATGAAGGAGAGTATTGAAGTGTTGAATCAAATGATTGGCTCTCATTCTATATCAATCCAGCTGATTAGGACACTCTTGAATTATGTGGTGCCTCCTCTTCACTCGAATGAACTATTGGGGTTACCTAGTAACACTAAGGCTAACCCAACCAATGGGGAGTAAGTAAGGACTCGCGTCGAGCCACGACGTTAAATAAGTTGCTTCTTGGGAGGCAACCCAAGGTTTTAAATGTTTAGGATTTTACTTTTATAAATAATGGTGTGTTGATGTTGCATATTAAAATGAGGAAAATGTAGAAAGTTTCAGGTTGGCGAGTAGGAGTCCCATTCCGTGAGTCGCCAAACTGGTCGGCGAGCCCAACTAGATCCGTCGTTTGGCTCAATGCAAATGCTATACAGAACCTGTAAAACTCGGTTAAATCAAAAGGCAGCTCGGCGAATCGCCAACCTGTTCATCGATCTGAACTCAGTACGTCGATTTAAACCCCAAGAAATTGACGATTCTACAGAAAATGGGGGATAAATGACCACTCGGCGTTTTGCCGAGTGGGTCGGCGTGTGAGACTAACATCGCCGAATGGATAAAAATTGAACGGTTATATAAAGGCAAAAGGTCAAAATTTTGAATTTCTCCTTTCTCCGTCATTTCAAACTCCTCAAAATCACACCAAAGGTATTGTCTCCTAGATTTTTGCTTACCATTAGTATTGAAGTTGATAATTAGTGCTTGGGGTTGGATTTCTTTGTTGCCTATCATTTCAAAAGCAAATTTGATCGGCATTAAAGGCTAGTCCCTAAAACCTCAAATTTATGTTGAAAGTTTTGTACTCATTTGCGATGATTGTCTGTTAGTGATGTGTGTTGGGCCTTTCTGATAGAATTAGAATGATAGCATGCTTATTTTAATTCGAAAAGATTGCATGTGTTGCCTGATTGTCGAATGCTCATAATCTATGTACTTTTTAATGAGTTGGGTCATGATCGCATGTTGTTTTGATTGTCTGGGTGAAGTCTGAGTATCCCATGTTTGCGCTAAATGTCGACAATTTGCTCAGTGATAAAGAGGGTCACACCGCTTTTAAGAACAAATATCATCAAATGGTCAAATGCGACAAGTCCGGAAGAAATCTGAGTATTCCGGAGTGGTGGGTAGTATGGGTCTTGTTCGAATTTCATTAGTGCATGCTTTGATTTTGCTTTTAGGGTTTGCGGGATTGAATTCGAGAAGATGGATTGAAAATGGGCACGTTGGACTATTCGGCGAGCAGAGTCAAACTCGCCGAATCGTTCGGTGGTTCGCCCAATGTCTCTATCTCGCCCTTAGTATCAGGTCTAGTTAGATGAGACTGTAACTTTCGGCGAAAAGCTAAGGGCCGCTGAACGCACTAGGCGAATCGCCGAAAGTACTCTTGATCGCCCTCTGCATGCTACCCCTAAAACCCTTATGCACTGTAACTTTCAGCGGACAAACCCTTGCTCGCCAAAAGAGGTTGGGCGACTCGCCAATCCACTTGGCGAGCCTTTCTGCAGCAAATTGCGTGGGATTTTATTTTTCTTCCTTAACTCCTCTCAAATCTTTTGCAGATATGGTACACACCAATTTAAACGGGCCACCTCAGAAATAGGCAAAGGGAATTACGATAAATGAAAGAGGATCACGTCTTTCACAGAAAAGAAAGTAAGATCTCCCACCGGGAGATAAAGGCAAACGAAAAAAGCATATCGCTAGAAAAGGGTCAGCTATTGAGCCAGATTTCTCTGAGCCGGATGCTGAACAACCCTTGATTCACTGACAGAATAGGCTTAGAGATAGACATCAATCCACACCCACCAGAGTTCCATCAGCCGTAACTCCTCCTACTACTGAATCAGTGCCGGCTCCGGCACCACCTCCAGTGGCCCCTGCACTTCCCGTAGCTCCACCTCCACCCAGATTGATGAACAAATTTAAAGGCGATGGTTTACGAACCATTCTAGAATAAAAGTTACTATGTGTGGAGGGTTTGGAAGGTAAACATGCTGAGGTGTTTGACACGCTCAGGTATCATGAGTTCGAGCAGTTCACTAGACCACGAGGCCCTTACATCCCTTTCTGGGTTCGGGAATTCTACTTAGACTATGAGGAGTTGGTCCAAAAAATAAGAAAAAGGCTAGTGAATTCCGACCGGTAAAGTCGGTTATGGTCAGAGCAAGGAGGTGGAGTGTCACAGCGAGCATATTAATGTTGTATTGGGTCGACCGCTGCACTCAATACTGCCCTACCAGGGTTTGCCTATTGTTCCGTCCCTGGATGACTTGAAGGGTTGGCTAGCTCCGATGATCTCTAACACCACCTCGAGGTGGATGGATACATGAGCTCAGATTGAGAAGATGGACATGAACATTGTCTCCCGGTACTGGTTTGGTTTCATCAGCAGAACTATCATGCCAATCCAGAACGAATCCATTATGCATCATCCTAAGGTTGTTTGCCTTGGTTCTATCATGGCTAGGAGGCGGATCGACTTGGGACTGCTAGTTTCACAGGAGATGAATACGAGAGCCAAATAGACACAGTCGTCTCTCCCTTTTCCTTTTCTGATCACTGAGTTATGCCGACGTGCCAGAGTACCCCGGGATCCTGTTAGCGATGTAGAGGTCACTCCGTCTTCCTCCACCGATATCCGGCGTATAGAGGTCGAGTTCACACGAGAGAAGGCTGATGGGAGGAGAGCAGCTCCAGCAGATATTTCTCCCAAGGTCAATGTTGACTCATTATCATCAGAAGAACCTTTGTCTACTCCAGCCTCGGAGTCTTCAAGTATACATGCCCCTTCTTCTCAGACTCCAGGTGTCTTCTCTTCCTCTCAGCCTACCAGGGTCACTCATGCCATGATCCTGAAGATGGGACCGTTAGGCTATTCAGCGGATGTGGGGGCGACACGATTGGAGAGATCCATCCCAGGGATGATTGACAGTGCCATCTTGACTGCATTGACCCCTCTTAGGACCACAATTGATAATCTGACTGCCAGAGTCACTGCTTGCGAGAACAGATAGGGGGAGACACCCGAGGTTTCAGCATTAAAAGCCGAAATAGCAGAGTTGAAGAAGGATGTAGCATATTTGAAGGTTACCGATTTCACTATACTGATGCAGAGAGCAGATGACGAGAATGCTCCTGAGGCCTCGGGGATTCCACAGGCTGCTACCAAAGATGTACAGAGGGATGATGCAAGGCACGCAGAGTCGGATGCAGAGATTGATGAGGAGTTGATATCGGTGAATACTGAGGAGACACAGGAGAGCAGAAAGGAAGGCATATTCAGAGACTTACCAGATCTTATAGGAGCGGTTGTGCAGCCGATAATCTAGACATCGTCGATTGAGACGTCCACAGCAGCTCCCCGTGAATCTAGCATTGCTATTCCATCGGAGGTGACTCCGAGCACTGATGTCCATGCATAGACTGCTACACCAGTTACTGAGACTCCGACAGGGAGAGAGACTGTATAGACAGGACATTTCTTTACCTCCCTCCCTGTCTTGTTATACTTTTACTTTTGAACACTTTCATTTGCATTTGAGGACAAATACTTTTTATTTGTGGTGGGGTGAGGCCCACACCTTTTGTGTTGACAAACTCATGTTTTGTTTATATTTGGGTTGTTCTATTTAAAATTGTTTTCACACTGCTTTTTGTGGATGATTGAGCTCATGGCTTCCTTTTGTTTTAAATTACAAAAAATGATTTTGACCCTTCTGAAAATTTTTGCCACCTCTCATGTGTTGAAAGTGGTTGTTCTTTTACAAAATTTAAGTCTCGGTTCTGATCAATAGTGATGACTTGAATGGTGCTATCAATCGAACGAACATGAATGTGCGGCTACAATGAGACCAAATGAAGTTGCATAGACAATATGTGAACTCTTTGCATCTTGTTGTGATTAGCCATTTATTGAATTGATTCTCTTGTAATGACCATTGCACACTTGCGAAAGTGTGTAGTCTTGTTTGACTTAAGTGTCGATGCTTTGTGTGATTAGCTTACTTTGAACCATGCATGAATAAACCTAGAATTTTCCCCATTAGTTTGATTGATTTAGAAAGGTGTGCTCTTGAAATGATCTTAGGCAACTTTAAAGAGTATAAACCAAATTTGACATATACCTCTTTTGTGGCCTACATGTGAGTGTGTGAAACTCTTTTGAACACCCCTTGAGCCTTACCTTTCTTTGGAAGAACTTTGATGAACCCTAGACCTTACTTGACCCACTACCTATAATCCTCTTGATTTGTGGTTTAGTGAATGGCCAACTTAGGCCAAGAGCCTAAGTTGGGGGTGTGGTGAAAAGGAATAGAAGAAGTCAAGAAGTGCAAGAAAAATCTCCCTTAACTCATGGTATTGCAAAACAAAATGGAAACATTTCAAAAAAAAAATTCTGAATAAAAAGTGCAAAAAAGAATCGGGTTTCCAAACAATACATGGAGAGAGAATAAAAGGATAACTTAGAAGCACTAGAAGAAAAAGTGATAAGGGAAGGAAAAAGGACATTTTGAGAACACCACACTTCACGAGGATGAAGAAGTCACTGAGCCTAAATGACCATACATTTGCACTCAGCCCCATTACAAGCCTTGAAAAGACCTTTTTGATCTTGAGTAAGCCAATTCGAAAGTCGATTAGAAGGTAAGGGCAAACCTATGGGTGAAAACATGCATTGTGTTCCTCTTTTTGAGTGTGAGCGTTGCATCTGATTCCTGATTTTGTATTGATTAACCCTTATGTGTGAATATGGAATCATTCTTTATGTGAGGGCATTTAGATACTTTTTGTTGAGCTAGAACTTGCACAAGTAGCAAGTATTGTGAGCATGAGAATCGTTGGTAGTGGTGTATCACAACTTGAATCTTTGAGTACACAATTAAATCTTCGCATAAGTAGTTTGAAGTCTTGTTGTGTACATTCATGATTGAGTCTTGTGTAGCACTATGTGAGACACCCTTTTTGAACAGCTGAACTTGAGTTTGCTGGAGGACAAGCAAAAGTTTAAGTTGGGAGTGTTGATGAGTCCACAAATTGGACTCATTTAGGTCTATATTTTAATACAAATTGTGTCTTCAAATGCTTATTTTATCTTAATATCTGATGAAAACCTTTAAGTTTCAGGAATTTGAAGTTTGAAGAAAAACATGGACACTACTTCGCAAAAAGAAACGAAAAGGCTGAAAAGAACAAGAAAATGAAAGCTTGAAGATCGCTGAGTTCACTTGGCGAATCGCCGAGTTCACTGAGCAACTCGCCGAAGGGTCTCACTTCGCCTTTTGTTCCAGTGTGCTGGATCAAGTCGGCGGAAAAAAGGAGCAGTCAGCGCATCGCAGAGGAGTTCCGTGAAGCAGTACTATGTCGCCTAATGACCCAGAGCACGACGATGTCAAGGATGGTGCAAGACGGCAATGAACCACACCAAGGGGCAAATCACCGAGTTAATCGGCGATTCCGACTAATGTCGCCGAATAATCCGCCGCAGCACGGATTTTTTGAAAACTATAAATACTCGTAAAGAGTTATAGCTTTGTATCAGTTTTTTTAGTATTATCAGACAATATCATATTCTCAATATAATTTTTAGTACTTTTTATTTTTACTCTCAAGTTTGGAAAGGATTTTGGAAAACTTGAAGAAGAAGAGGGTTTCATCTCTTCCAATTTGGAAGTGGGTTTCTTGGATTCTTCCTTCTTTGCCCAAATCAAGACTTATTTATCTATACCCATTTGATTTCAACATCATTGAAGGTATACATTTCTATTTCTTGATGTGTGGCTAAAAATCCCCATTCTTGGGGTGTGATTTAGCAAATATGTGTTGATATTATTGTTGGGTCTTATTTGCTGATAGGTTAGATGTATTTTAATGGTGATTTCACCTTGTGGTTGTGGTTTAATTTAATGGGTTTGTAGTTGCAAATACAAAGTCACCCATGTGTTTTCGGCTTGCCCGAGAGGGAGGTCGGAAACCAAGACCACTAGACTGATAGCCTAAGGAATGGGTCGACATGAGGTTCAGCCAGAGAGGGTGAGCCCTAGTCCCATATCCTAACACTCAACTCGAGAGAGTGAGTGGGGTAAGGCGTAGGCTGGTCTTCATGCGGCAAATGGGTATCTGAGAGGAACGCATTTGAAACGGGGTAAGTTGCCCGAGAGGGAACTTATTTCCATCTAAAGCTTAGCCTACTCACTATTATCTTGCAAATTTCCTATCAAAAGCATGTACCCAACTATTTATCTCAACTTGTATTGCGGTCACACCTCAAGAACTCTTCCCCATACTTGATTTTTTACTATTTTTACTGTTTTTGCTATACTTGTGACAAAACCCCCAAATTGTTATTTGACACTTTTGTGTCCCCTTCTTTAATTTACAATGTTTTTTATCGTTAATGTCTTTAGCTACGACTAGTTAGAACTAATTTTATTTTTCTATTAATTCTCAAAACCACTCCATTAGGACACGACCCCAACCCTTGGTTGGGTTATTATAATATTGCACGATCGTAGACACTCGAACCGTAGGTTAGTGTCGTTGGTCACGATAAGCATTAAATTCTCTCAAGTCGTCGTACATCTTTATGAAACATGGACGAATCGAGTACCTGAAACTGTGGGATTTTGTCATGATCCTTTCTTGGAGATTATCCACCTTTGGAACAGACAACCTATATTGGTACCTCAAGACACCATCTCCCCCTTGTTCAAAATCCACCACCTTCTTCTTCTGAACATTTTTCTTTAACTCAAGAAAAATAGGGACTCTGACTTGCTTCTCCTTCACTTTAACCATTAAGGATTATTTGACCCCATTAATTACAAAAACTACACCTTCATTAGAGTGTTCTAAACGGACTCCCAAATGTGCAAGTCTGTGCACTTTCTTTGCCAATTATTTCTTTCCTTCCTCAACACGAACAGTACTATCCATGGACAACCTACTAAGGGAATCAACAACAATATTAACCTTAACTAGGTGGTAGAGAGTACTCATGTTGTAATCTTTAAGTAACTCTAGCCACCTCATCTGCCTAAGATTAAGCTCCTTTTGACTGAAAACACACTAAAGGCTTTTATGGTCAGTAAACATATTTATATGCACACCATAAATATAGTGACGCCATATCTTGAGACCAAACACCACTCCTGCCAACTTGAGAACATGAGTTGGATAATTTCTCTCATGGATTTTATGTTGTCTAGAGGCATAAGCTATAACCTTACCATTTTGTATCAATAAACAACCCAGGCCAACTATAGATGCATCCCACTGGACAAAACAACCTTTTGTACCCTCCGATTAGGTCAACATTGGAGCAGTAATCAATAGAGTTATCCATTCATGAAAGCTTTTCTCATAAGACTCATACCATAGAAACTTAGTCTTCTTCTAAGTCAACTTAGTCAGCGGGTATGAAATAGATGAGAATACCTCGATGAATATTCTGTAGTAACCCGCCAAACCCAATAAATTACATATGATAATTGGGAATGTGGGTCAAGGCCGATTTGCATCGTCTGAATTTTCTGAGTGTAGACTTGAATACCTTTTCCAAACATAATATAGATTAAGAATGCCATAAATTCAAAACAAAATTCACACTTTGAAAGTTTAACAAATAACTTTCGGTCCTTAAGAGCTTGGGAGACATTTTTGTCATGATCGACATAGTCCTCTTTATTTCTGAAGTAAGTCAGGATGTGATAACAAACATATTCATTCATGAGATCCAATGAATTCGGCAGAAGTGTTAGTCAAACAAAAGAACATGACAAGGAACTCATAATGACGATAACGGGTTTTCAAAGTTGTTTTCGGGATGTCACTTTACCTCACTCTTAACTGAATATAGAAAAATCTAAGGTTTATCTTAGAGAAACACGTGGCACCCTGAAGTTGGTCAAACAGGTCATCGATTATAGAGAGAGGGTACTTATTATTTATGGTGACCTTGTTCAATTGATGGTAATCAATACACATCCTAAGGGAACCATCTTTTTTTCGCACGAATAAGACTGGAGCACCCTAAGGTGAGACATTCAGTCGGATAAACCCTTATCAAGGAGCTCTTTCAACTACTTTTTTAACTCAGCTGAAGCCATTCTATAGAGAGAAATAAAGATGAGTTGAGTATTTGGAACGACGTCAATTCCAAAGTCTATCTCCCTTTCGGGAGGGACTCCAAGAAGATCATGGGGAAAGACTTCTAGGAATTCTCTTACAAGTGGAACTAACTGAAGAGGTGGCGTCTCAACACTAAAGTCATTGAACCTGACTAAGTGATGTATGCACCCCTTGGAAACTAATTTTATGGCGTTAAGGTATGAGATGAAATGACCTCTAGGCAATGTTGGATTACTTTTCTACTCTAAGAAAGGCTCATTAGGAAACTGAAACTTGACTATTTGGGTCCTACAATCGAATTAGGCATAACAAGCATAAAGCTAATCCATGCCCAGAATGACATCAAAATCCACCATGTATAATTTTACTAAATTAGCCATGATGTTTTTATGATAGATGGAGATACTCTTGATGTATCGCAATAGACAACAAAACCTTATGTACCCTCAGGTAAGTCAACACTAGAGCAGTAGTTAATCAAGTTTTCAATTCCTGGAAGCTTTTTTCCCGGTCTTTAGAGCTTGAAGGACTATTCTGAGATGACCGATATGGTCCTCTTTATTTTTGCAATAAATTAGGATGTCATCGATGAATATGATAACAAACAAATTTAGATACTTCTTAAATACTCTATTCATGAGATTCATGAATGTTGCAGTATCTTTAGTCAAGCCAAAGGACATGACAAGAAACTCATAGTGACCCTAACGTGTTTAAAAGCTATTTTGGAGATGTCACTTTCCCAACTGATGATAACAAGATATGAGATCTTAGAGAAACATGTCGCACCCTGAAGTTGGTTGAATAGTTCATTAATTATAGGAATAGGGTACTTATTTTTTATGGTGACTTTGTTCAACTGATGGTAATCAATACACATCATAAGGGAACCGTCTTTCTTTCGTATGAATAAGATCGGAGCACCCCAAGGTGAGACACTTGATCGGATGAAACTCTTATCAAAAAGGTCTTTCAATTGCTTTTTTAACTTCTTTAACTCAGCTGAAGTAATTTTGTATAGCGGAATAGAGATGGGTCAAGTATCTGGAAGGACGTCAATTCCAAAGTGTATCTCCCTTTTGGGAGGGACTCCGGAAAGATCATCGGGAAAAACTTCTGAATATTCTCTTACAATTGGAACTGACTGAAGAGGTGGTGTCTCAACACTAGAGTTGTTGACCCTGACTAAGTGATAGATGCACCCCTTGGAAACTAAATGTATGGCCTTAAGGTATGAAATGAAACGACCTCTCGTACAATTGACTGAGGCATAACAAGCATGAAGTCAATCCATGCCTAGAATGATATCAAAATCCACCATGTTTAATTCGACTAAATTAGCCATAGTGTCTTTATGATAGATGGAGATTGTACAATTTCGATAGACTCTTTCTGCTAGGATGGACTCACCAACAGGTGTGAAGATACAGAAAGACTCAATAAGTTGTACCAGGATGGGAAGTAGGAATTTCTACGAGTCGTAGGTCGCAATAGTAGGGTTGTCCGACAGTTATTTCTTAAGCGTAATTGAGTTTTTTTCTATGTATTTAATACCTATACTATATCATTTTGACCCTTATTTTAAGTCCTATAACTACTTTTCCATCCTTAAATTTTCCCCAGCTCTCTCATCCACTCAATCCTGTAGATCTCATCAACATTCATCCCCTCAAAATTCTCTCTAGATCAAGGAAAAAGAAGTTAGGATTTTCAAGTCAAGTCTCTTTTTCACCATTTCTTTGGGGCTTTGAATAGTAAGGCATGCAGGGCTTCATCAATGGGTTCCATTCACCCATTGAACCCCAAGGTTTCTCAATTCTCCAAGTCAAATTTCAATCAAATTGATTAAGTTTTAATTCAATTCTTCATGAATCTAATTGTGTTGATTCAATTATTTGATTTTGACCTTATTATAATTGTTTTGACTCAATTACATGCTTTTCAAATGTTTTCACATGAACTCATGCATTGATCATGAATTTTGACTATGAATCCTAAAAGACATGAATTTATGAAGAAACTATGAATCTATAATTGATGTTTTCATAAAATGATGCATGATTTATGAAAAGAAATGTTTTATGAATTAGGTTGCTTTATGATGAGTATCAATAGAATTATGAAAGGATTTCTCACATATTAAAGAATCATGGTTTGGTGAAAGGATTGTATACCTAATACATCCATACTACAAGTAGACAAGATAGTGCGCTTTCTTTCACTAATTAGTTATTTACTAATTACATTAGAGATCAATTCCTACTTAATATATTTTTTCTGGTTTTAGTGGTGCATTCATGTTTTAAAAATCTTAGGCTCGCCTCGGAGTATTGTAGGACCAACAAGGTGCTTGTAAAATCTTTGTTGCATGTATATTTTTGTAGCTTGTGATGTCGTATAGCAATTTAATAATTATTTAAAATAAATTGAGGGTTGGGAAGGTAAAATAGGAAAGGAGATTATAAGGTGGGAAGTTAAATCCTCATAAAAATAATAAAATTTAGATAATTAATCAACTAAGTTACTAAGATTCTTTGTCCTGGCCTATTAGCGATACCTTATACCAATATATAATGATAAATTATTCAAAAATGAAAGTTAATTTTTTATTCTACATATGCTCTGAAACTTCTTTTTTATATATATACATACTTATTGAAGTTAACAAATATATTAAGAGAAAATTAATGGTTTAGAATTAAAATTATTACTACGAAAGTAGTTATAAACTTGACTAGAATTCTACTTTAGGATAAATCATAACAAGATAAAATCTGAATCAACTAATTTGTATGAAAGAAATAGCAAATCTAAATGAAAACAAGAGCTTTTGAACATTGTTTACTTTGCTAAATAACTAATTAATAGATAGTTTATTTGATCATAATTAAAAATTAGTTATTTAATCTCATATTTGGGAAGCACTTAGTTGTGTCCACCCAGAATTCATTAGTAATTAATTGACATTTTCTACCAGATGACCAAAAAAAAAAAAATAGATGCTCGAGAAGCACTTCTTTGACTGGGAAATTAAAGAAAAGATATATAGAGGATTAATTAATAAAATTAGGAACTTGACCAATTTAGAATATTTAATTACATAAAATAAAATAAAAACAGTAATGTCACGCAAACAAACAAAATAAAGCTAGTTATGCAACTCCAACACTTTCACGTAGACTAATAACTTGTTTGGTCAAACTTATTTTTGCTTAACAATGTTTTTTTTTTTTTTTTTTTAAGTGCTTATGTATTTAAGTTTTTGAACGAAAATAAATGTTTCTAAAGTATAGCGAAAATTATTTTTAGCTCTAAAAATAATATTTTTTTCCTAAAAGCAATTTTTCTAAAAGTACTTTTGAGAAAAATACACTAAAAAGGACTTTTAAAAAGTTTGATAAAAAAAAATTATTGCTAAAATTATTTTTTAAATTAATTGATTAAACATAAATTATTTGTCATCAAATATACTTTTTCTTAGTACACTTAGAAAAAAATATTTATCAAAATAAGCTGATGTGATGGATTATGTTAGAGATTCAACAGTGGAATTTTTAAAATTAGTTGTTATGGAAAGTAACGTCTACTATATGTGTTCTTTAAG
Source organism: Solanum lignicaule (assembly GCA_029582545.1). NCBI lineage: Eukaryota > Viridiplantae > Streptophyta > Magnoliopsida > Solanales > Solanaceae > Solanum > Solanum lignicaule. The sequence continues at coordinate 27,267 of JAJOOF010011752.1, forward strand.
GAAAAAAAACATTTTTTTTAAAAAAAAATTATATTAAGTTATATGTCAAATCGAGATAGTTACATTTTCAAAATATTTCAACGCTAATAGAAATGATTATGCTTTGTTCTTTTGAAGCAGGAAAGAAATATAAATAATTCATGATGAGCCTCACTTTTGTTCAAACTCAATATCTCATAACAAAATTATAAAAAAATATATATAATTTTTGAGTTTAAATAGTATACTAGGTTATAGTAAAGACAAATGTTTTAACTATTAGGGTATTTTCACATGTTGGAGCTTACCATATTCTACTTTTCAGATTTCATATCCTATATTTTAAAAAGACTTACATATAAATATTATTTGAACGAACTAATAGTGAAAAAAATTATTTTATATAGATAATGTATGAACTTAAATTCTTGAAGCTAAAAATTTCTGCTTCTTGAAGGAGAAGCAGAAATTATTTTTTTAAGACTAAAATATTCCTTTCATATATACATATTTATCAATATATCTCTTTTAAATTTATTAGCATATCTCATAAGTTGGGTTAAGTTTCATTCAAACATTTTACTTTCATTTTTTATTTTTATCTAATAATTTATTATTATTATTTTATATTTAATATATTATTTTACGTTTTATTTACAAAATTAGAAATAAAGGTAACAACAATATTTTTGTAGGTTTAAAAATATGAAGGATTTTATTTATTTCTGTGGTGAATTTTTCGTATATAGTGATTTAATTTGTGGAATGGTTTTTAAATTATTATTTTTTTGATATTTTTAGTTACATTTAAATCATCATGTTAATATTATATTAATATTTAATTAATTAATTTATGTATGTATAATATTGATTAGAAATTTGAACATGTACATTTTAGTTAAAGTTTTTGCAATAGATATTTAAAATAGTTTATCTCTATAGAATAATCTTAATATTAACGGAAAAGGGCCTAAAATACCCTCGAAGTATTGAAAATGGTACACAACTACCCCCATCCACCTATTGGCCCCCAAATACCCTTCCCATCTACCTTTGGATCCAATTTTAGCCCCTTCATTAACGGAGCACCATTTAAAATAATTAAATAATCTTTTTAATTATGTGGGACTCAACCATTGGTTGTACTTTAATTATTTAATATAATTTTAAACTCACCCATTACCCACCCATTTTTAACTAAACCCGCCCCAATAGTTATTCAACCCGCCCGACCGACCCAATACAAAAGAACCCATCTAATTAAAACAACCCTAAAACCTTGTTCCCAAATAAACACTTCATTTCCTCCAATTTATTTCACGATCTACAGAGGGTTTAGAACATCAGTGTTCTTCTTCTTCAATTTGTTATAAATGTCAGCTTCTTCTTCGATTTCTTCCCCTGAAGAACTTCAATCTCGTACATGTAAGTGCGGATTTATGGCAAGATATTTTACTGCTACAACTCTTGAAAATGGTGGACGTCGATTCTACAGATGTCATCGTCTTGGGTCAAATTCTTGTGGTTATTGGAATTGGATTGATGACAAACTTCCACATCATGTGTCAACCATGATTCATAATCAAAAAGTTGAATTGGATTCAATTCGGAAAGAAAGAAATCATTTGAAGAAGACTGTGGAGGATATGGGTGGCATTGAAGATTCTTATTTGAAGGATATGTCTGCCGATGAAATGTCTGAGTTGAATGATATGAATGGAAATGAAATTTCTGATTTGACGAAAGTTTCTGCCTTGAAGGGGAAAATGTCAAATTTAGAGTTGACGGATAAAAATGAGAGTTCAAATATTAGAGAAGATAATAGTTGTCTCCACAAATACCACATTGGATACATCCCATATATTACTGATATAACAGGATTACCCTCACATGTGAACAAATTATACAAACTTGAAGTAGTCGTCCAAATTAAATTCTTCAATATCGAGAAAAACAGCAATCAACAGACAATTAGAACATGAAATCTCCAACTGTAATAAGGTGCTAGCCTGCTAGGTTCTTATGGTATCCTGCACACCTTAACAATTCTTTCTAATATTGGGACTGAAAACAAAGAAGGTTAGCTAACATCGAGAGATAAGCACTAGATCTATTCATTGAAGAGAACTCTCAATTTTACCCGTCAATTCTAACTTTGACATTTTTCCCTTCAAGGCAGAAACTTTCGTCAAATCAGAAATTTTATTTCCATTCATATCATTCAACTCAGACATTTCATCGGCAGTCATATCCTTCAAATAAGAATCTTGAATGTCACCCATATCCTCCACAATCTTCTTCAAATGATTTCTTTCTTTCCGAATTGAATCCAATTCAACTTTTTTGATTATGAATCATGGTTGACACATGATGTGGAAGATTGCCATCAATCCAATTCCAATAACCACAAGAATTTGACCCAAGACGACGACATTTGTAGAATCAACGTCCACCATTTTCAAGAGTTGTAGCAGTAAAATAACTTGCCATAAATCCTCAGTTACATGTACGAGATTGAAGTTCTTCAAGGGAAGAAATCGAAGAAGAAGCTGACATTTATAACAAATTGAAGAAGAAGAACACTGGTGTTCTAAACCCTCTGTAGATCGTGAAATAAATTGGAGGAAATAAAGTGTTTATTTGGGAACAAGGTTTTAGGTTGTTTTTAATTAGATGGGTTTTTTTGTATTGGGTCAGGCGGGCGGGTTTAGTTAAAAATAGGTGGGCAATGGGTGGGTTTAAAATTATATTAAATAATTAAATTACAATCAATGGTTGAGTGTCACTTAATTAAAAGGATTATTTAATTATTTTAAATGGTGCTCCGTTAATGAAGGGGCTAAAATTGGATCCAAAGGTGGATGGGAAGGGTATTTAGGGGCCAATAATGTAGAATTGGGGTAGTTGTGTACCATTTTCAATACTTCGAGGGTATTTTAGGCCCTTTTTCTTAATATTAAAAATACATATACTTACCCTTTTTCGTAATTTGACTTTCAAAAGCATTTTTAAAAAAAGATTAATAAAAAATATTTTGCTTATCAATAGTATTTTTCAAATGAATTAGTCAAACACAAGTTACTATTTTTCAAAAGCACTTTTTTAAAAAGACATTATAAAAAAGTAATTTTAGAAATAAGCAGTTTTTAGTAGCAATGGCATACATACACTAAATCTTAGCATGAGATTTTGTTTGTAAAAGAGAAAAGACATAAAGTGACACTTGAACTAGTCCCAAATTTTCAAAAAGACACTTTAACTATGTTGACGTCCTATTACCCTACTAAACAATCTTGAATTGATAATATTACATCATTTTGTGTCCACATGACATAGAGAGAGTGTGCACTCTCAAAGAGATTGAGCAACCTAAAATAACTAATATAATTTTATTTTAACAAGTATTTTATTATAAAGTATATTTTCCTATTTTTCATATTATGTTAACTTTTTTTCCTTTTTATTTTTTTCTCTTTCTTTCTTCTTTCTTCTTCAAAAATTCATTGTCATCTCCATTGAAGCTTCTCACTTTCAATGCCACCATTTTTACAACAACTTCACCTTTCTTTTTTTACTACTATTTGTTTTACTCTCTTTAATTTTAAAACTTTATCTAAATATTTTCTTACAATTATTACAATTTGATAAACCCATTAGATTTCAAGATGATAAGGAAGTATCATATAGTTTTTTTATCTGATTTCAATCAATTTCTTTCAATTTTCGTGGAATTCATTGATTCTTTTAAAATTCATTTCTAATTTTGAAGGTACATGAAAAGGAGTAATTGATGATACCTTCAAAAATTTAAATTTTCTTAGAAAAATAATTAGTTTTGTTATCAATAATTCAATAAAGTCTAGAAAATAGTATGAATTCTTTTTCATAAAAATCATTGAAATAAAAAATTTGACTGGAGAAGAAGAAGAAAAAGAAAAGAAAAAAATGGGAGAGGGGTTCAACTTTAGGTGGGGGTGGGATGAGGGTGGGAGGTGAAGTAAAAGAAAGAAAAAATGGAGGGATGGATCACTTGAAAGTGAAGGGTGGAAGATGATATCAAAATTAAAATAAGTCAAAAAGTAAGAGAGAAATAAAAAAAAAGATAAAGCAAAAAAATTACATTTTAAATTAAATTAACATGTGTCATGTAATGATTGGTGTGTGAACACACTTGCTTCTTAAAATTTGGGGCTGATTGAAAAATGATATAATAATATATGTTCAAAATTGTTTAATGGGGTAATAGGACGGTTGCAAAGTTAAGGTGTCTTTTTGAAAATTCAAGACAACTTTAGTGGTGACTTTATGTATTTTATCTTTGTAAAACGAAATGGGAGAACTTACCTAATTACATACATTATTTCTATTGTATTTTACTATTTAATATTAATTTCATACCATATTTCAAGTTAGATACACTTAAATATATGTTTTTTTGTTACGAGATACACTGAAATAAGGAGGGAGGTGAACGAGATTTATGGTACTAGATACGCGAGCCAGATATGAGCACGGTGAGCAAGATTTGTCTATATATCTAGATACATGTGAATCCACTTGGATAGAGTGTATCTACAAAAAATTACACTTAATTTTGACTCATGTATTCCGAGATACATATATTTGGACGTATCTAGAAGCATATAAGTACACCAAAATATGATAAATTTATATTATTATAAACTAGCTTGTATCTAAATAATTAACTCTTAAACTAATGAAATTTTAGTAAGTTACCCAACTAAATATATGGATACATATGTATTTTGATACAGTATATTTACTTAGGATGATCGAAAAGGTAGAATTTGGGCTTGTAAATGAACTTTGACCCAAGCTCATAGTTTCTCTAGTTGGGCCAAATATACAACAAAACCCACAAAACATGTGATTCTTTAGATACAAGTACAAATACGTTCACATGCAAACCTGCTTTTTCCCCTCAAATTATTGAAGTTCAACTACTTTTGCTTGAACTTTAGTTTCTTTATATATATATATATATTGATTTGACCCCATAAGCGGGACCAAGCATGTTGCCGCCAGAAGCAGAACCCCGTATTTCTTCTAGAGAATCTCCTAATTGTTCCAGAGCAACTAGAAAGAGATTCTTTAACCAGAAAGAATTCGGTTCAGATGTAGGATACCTATCCAGAAGTTTTCGCAACTCAATCAAAGATGATGGAATCATCAAAGATTTTACCTTTTCGAACTTTGTTATATATATATATATATATATATATATATATGCACCATAGCTATAGTTTGCATATTTATGGGTTGTAGCTACAATTTAAGCTATCTCGTTTGTATAATTCGTGGATTTGTATAAATTCGCAGGTTTGTATAATTCGCGGATACATTTGTATAATTCAGTTATTTTTGTATAAACTCGAAATAACGAATTTATACAATTACAAACATCAGAAGTGAAAATAATTATACAAATTATATTATACAAATTACGAATTATACAAAAGTTATACAAATTATATTATACAAAATTCGAATTATACAAAGGTGCGAATTATACAAAACTATAAAGTTGAGCTGCGTAATTATATTATAGCTAAAAGTAGGCCGCGAATTATAATTAAGACAAACTATAACTATGTTAAGTAATCAACTATTATATGTTTGCTTATATGCGTAATTTTCCCTATATAAAATGAAAACAATGTATAAGTTGAATGACGGTGTTAGAATAAGCTATCCCTTAATTTTAGAGCAAACAACACAAATTTTATTAGTTTAGGGCCTAATTACATAACTCGCTATGAATTTTCAAAATTACAATTCATATTAGATTTCGATCTCCGGATATATGTATCTGGCGCGTCTAGATACACAGGTCAAAAGTAGGTGTAGTTTGTTTCATATACATTGTATCCAAGTGGATTCACATGTATTATTTGGGATACACTGACTCTCTTGCTCGCATCTCTCCTCTCTCGCTCGCCTCTCTCCCAAGGTATTTGTATTTTAGAATGTACTTGGAATATATCTAGTGTCCCAGATACATGTATATGTGTGATTTATATGTATCTGGGATACACTGACTATCTCACTCGCCACCCTACGTATTTATATTTCAGAGTGTATCTGGTAGCAAAAATACATGTATCTAACTTAAAATATGATATTAAATAATTAATTAGCGAGACAATAGAAAGTTTATGTAATTAGGTTGTTTTTCCTCATTTTTAACAAATAAACTAGGTGCCCCATTTGGACTTGTAAGTGGACTTTGACCCAAGCTCTTGGCCTCTCTAGTTGGGCAAAATGAACAGAACCCAAAAACATTTGCTTCTCTAGATATACTAGTTATTAGGTTTCCGCGCCAGCGCGGGCCCAATGTATATTACTTCCTCCGTCTCATTTTATGTGAGGTAGTTTGATTCACCACGGAGTTTAAAAAAGAAATTAAGACTTTTAAAATTTGTGGTCCAAAATGAATGATATAAATTTGTATGACTGTAAATTATTTCATTAAGGGTAAAATAAATATTTTATAATCAAATTGTTACTTAATATAGAAATGTGACATTCTTTTGGGACTGACTAAAAAGGAAAGTAAATAACATAAATTGGGAGTAG
>JAJOOF010011753.1:0-15638 GCA_029582545.1 Solanum lignicaule
TTATTTGTCATTTGTCTTTTTAATTTCAATTTTAAATAGCAAATAAATGTAGCGATAAGATTGAGGGTAGAAATGAAGCATATCTTTCTAAATTTAAGTAAAAATAAACAGAGTAGAAGTAACATTAGGGTTATCGATAGGACGATTCAAATTACATTAATGATGAAATTAAGGAAAGGTAAAAAAGGAAATTAATGGCATTGATAATAAAAGTAATTAAATATAATCATTTCAAATATAAAACTACAAGTTAAAAATTTTAGTCTTCTAAAATTAGGAAAAAACCCAAAAAAAATTAAAAAGACAAATAACAAATATCTTATTTATAGTTTAAAAATTGTTATACCGTTAAGTAGTATTTATATATTGCTAATTAGAAATAGTTTATAATAGTTCTTTGCTTTCCTTTTATTATAATATGAATAAATTTAAGATTTTTAATTATTTTAATAGTCATAAATAATAAAATGGTCCCATTCACTAAATATTATTTGAACATTTAACAGAAAATAAATGTGTCATTGAATATTACTACACAAATTTGTAGCGGTGGTGTATATATATATATATATATATATATATATATTAAAGATCTAAATTTTAATTACAGACATATAAATAAAATATAAATCAGGAAAATACTTGTAATAAAAAAAGAAATTAATAGAATAAAAAGGTTGAAATAAATAAATAAAAGAAGATAAAAAGAACAAAGGAAAATGAGTAATTAAGGTAAATGGTATAAATTACATTAATGATGAAATTAAGGAACGGTAGAAAAAGAAATTAATGACATTGATAATGAAAGTAATTAAATATAATCATTTCAAATATAAAACTATTAGGTAAAAAATTTAGTCTTCTAAAATTAGGAAAAAACCCCAAAAAAATTTAAAAGACAATTAACAAATATCTTATTTATAGTTTAAAAATTGTTATACCGTTAAGTAGTATTTATATATTGCTAATTAGAAATAGTTTATAATAGTTCTTTGCTTTCCTTTTATTATAATATGAATAAATTTAAGATTTTTAATTATTTTAATAGTCATAAATAATGAAATGGTCCCATTCACTAAATATTATTTGGACATTTAATAAAAATAAGTATGTCATTGAATATTACTACACAAATTTGTAGCGGGGTATATATATATATATATGTGTGTGTTAAAGATCTAAATTTTAATTACAGACATAAATAAAATATAAATCAGGAAAATACTTGTAATAAAAAAAGAAATTAATAGAATAAAAAGGTTGAAATAAATAATGTGAGCACTAATTTGGCTCCTTTCAAATCATAATTTTTTTTTATTCTCCTTCTAATTTTATGAATTCCATAAATAGAAAATTCTTCTAAATAATTCTTCTTTGCCTTTGAACACTCATCACTCTTCCTATAAATTTCTCAATGAAGTTAATTTTTTCTCAGCATGTATCTTTTTATAAAAGGAATTATAGTATAATATCCTTTCAAAAAGTCTATTATTTTGAGAAAAAATGTTTATTGCATGACCTCTCTTCTTATACCAATATACTATGTCTTTCTCTTCCACTTATTTTCTTTCTCTTCCACTTCTTTTTGGATGGAGTAGAATTATGTATGCCAATAGATATGTAATATCAAATGTTGATATTCACAGATAATAATAGAACGGTACACACCATTTTTTTTTATATATATTATAAATTGATAGATGTGAAGAAGTAGAAGAAACGGAAGAAGAATAGTGAAATCATGGAGTTCATTGTTATTGGTTATGGATACTCAAATCTTTTTAATTTATAGGCAAAAATTATAACAATTTTGGTAAATGAAAAGTTTTTTGCTTTTTCATCTTCCATTTACTTAAATTTATAGTAATTTAAGGGATGTTTTAAAAGGAGGTGATTAATTAGGTAAGACATTTAAGTTTTTGAAAATATTAATTAAAAAATAGAAAAAAATTCAAAAAAAAAAAGAGATAAAAGATAAATCAAATGCTGATCATAGAAGGATGCCACATCAGATTGTATATATATAATCCTCTTGATCTTGAAAACAAAGAAGGAGATTATTGTGGATTCTCGAAAGCCACAAATCTATGTACTTCTTTGGTTCTTTAATTTACTAATTGGGGTCCATGTATAAACCCCACAAGCCAACCATATCGTGGACGTTTGAAAATAAAAATTGTGGACTCTCAAAAGAAAATAAGGTAGGTAGAAAACAACGCGTCTTCCTTTTTCTTTTATATTCAGTAAAAAAAGAAGAAGAGGGAAGTATTAAACTTATCAGTTACGGTTGGCTTTTGAACAACCCTAACTCATATTGCAACATCAGAGGTATATTTAAGTTTAGTTAGTCAAGTAAAAAAAAAATATTTTTAAGATGGTAAATAGTTTGAAGATAATATTAATATTACTCCCTTTATTTCATATTAACTAAATTTATGAGATAAACACATATACTAAAAAAATCCAATCAAGGATATAATTTTCACTATTATGATTATCCTTTATGAAATTATAATAAAACTTTGTAAATAATGTATTTTATCTCATAGAAAATATAAAACTTTGACAAAGAAAATGACAAATATGAAAAAAAAAATCGAACATCCATTTTAAACTTTGAATAATTCAATTATTTTGAACAATTAAAAAACCTAAAAAATTATGTTAATACTCTCTCCATTTCAAAATAAGTGAATTCTTGAGGCAATATGTGTACACCTATTAAGAAAAAAAGTTAAGAATATAAAATGAACACCACTTTTCAATTTTTCCATTTTAGATATTCTTAAACTATTATTGGAAATATAAATAATTTAAAGCAAAGTTATAAATATGAGCAATTAACTCTCTTGAAATTACTTATCACCTAGAAGATATAAATACGAGGCAAAAATGGAAAAAAGTTTGAACAAAACTCTAGAACTTCGAATAATTAACTCAATAATTGACACCAAATTTAAAAGTGTTTTCAATATTTCTGTAGGTTGAAATACCACGTCCTTTTTCTTCTTTCCAAAACTTCCAACTCGTTGATAGACTTTTTTTTATTAGACTTTTTTCTCAGTTTTCTCAGTATTTTTATGGGTAAGGATATATACTCTTGTTTGTATATATCCTTACCCATATACATGCATACAATACACAGAGCAATTTGAATGCTTACTCTGCAATTTAAGTAATATGCCTAGATGGGTTGGTGTTATATTTGCCTCATATTTCCATAATATAATTTGTTATAAGAATATTATGGTATCCTAACTGTTGTTAATTTTTTATACAGGCTTTGTCATGACTACTGCAACAAGTTGTTAGTTTTGTCTCTCAAGCAAAACTTGATTTGTGAATTGTACTGGAAATCAGTTCAGACAATTCGATTAGCAAGAGAAAAATAAATTGATTGATGAAGAGGCATTGTAGTTTAAGTATTATGGACACTCAGGCACTCTTGTAGGATGTCAGATTCACTCGCTGCTTCACTGGGATATCTATGTGTACACATGAACCTCCATGGGTTATTAATTAATTGTCAAACATTTTGTGGTAAGACAAAGATAAGGAGTTACAGTACTATAATCTTTATCTCCAAAAAGAAAAGAAGAGGTTATATAATCAGAATATCTTGCCTTTCATTCGGATCCAGCTTGCGCGCTCCTCATGGTCAAAGTTATAGTGGTTTTGCCTCCTTTGAATTTTAACTTTAAACCTCATGAATCTCAACCTACTTCAGTGATCACTAAGCCACACCCTTGCGTGCCCTCCCATATTCTTTTTCATGAGCCAATGCATCCTATCCGGCTGTTTCCAGCAACATATCTCATTTTGGCTAAGTATGAAGTTAATAATTCATCATTTGGTTTTTAAAATTTTTTATGGAGAGGTTGACAATTTTCTTCTGTACTGTTGTCATTACATCAAGGGCATGCTAGCAACTCTCTTGAAGTCCAAGTTTTTTCTTCCTTTGTGGTGTGATTTATCATATTCTACTTGTTTATGATGGTCAGTAAAGCCTGAGTCATAATGCAAATTATTTAGTTAGGTGGCTTTGTGGGTGAGTACTTTCTTGGGCATGTTGAAGACTGACTGAAAATTATTTCTGTCATTCTTGAAAGAATATCTATACATCTATTCTTTTATATATATTATGTACACTCAAGTTCTTACTAAAACATACAGAACATCGTTTGTAGGTAAATCTCTTCATATTGTTCTTAAGGCAAGACTGAAGAAAAGAAGTCCAGTAGAAGCAAGGGTGAAGGGAAATCAAGAACGAGAGATACAGGAATCAAGGATTCTGCTCCTATATAGAGAGAACACCAGACGAACAAGTATAGAGTAAAGCATCAGTCTCAAGCAGAATCTGGCATGATGCGCAAACCAGTTTACAAGAAGGCCATTGGATATGGGAAGGTTGCAAGGGCCTACATTGCATTTTGGTAGAGGAATGTAGTGGAATTACTGTATTAGCAGTCATTAGTTCTTGTTTTCTCTTAAATTTGTTTATATGTTGAAGTATATGAAAAATAAGCAACTGATTCTGCTTCACAAGTTTACTTTATGTACTTTGAAGATTGCTTAAGGTTTCTAATCCCAATTGCATACCCTTAGCTACTATATTAATTAAGTATCCGACTTCTAAAAACCTTTGTTTTGAGGATAATAATCTCGTAATATTCTTTAACTGTCTAAGAGGTTTTAAGTGGACGAAGTATGTACTAGTAGTCAAAGAAGAATTGCCTCGAGAACAATATGAACAGAAAACCTAAGAATGGTGTTTTGTCTGCTTTAGTGCAATGAACAAATTGATGTATCCTTAGTTGTGTATCATAACTATCTATTGGCAGGTACTTTGCAGCTTGATACATCCTAGTCATGATTCTGTAGGTAGCAACTAAGGTCCAAGAGGATCATACGATATCTTCAAAAATCACTTGCAAAATATTTGCATCGAGAAAGGTTAATAGTCTAGAGGCAGTTGGTGAAATAAGAATAGTCAAAAACTTGATTTGACATAATACAAAAACTAGCAAAACTTGCAAGAACAAACTTTGATGGACTAAGCAAACTGACCTACCTAACTAAATAATTTTCAATCAATTTTCAACATTTGCAAGAAAGTACTCAGAGCAAGCATTATGACTCGAGGCTTTACTGGCCATAAAAAACAAGTAGAATATGATAAATCACACCACAAAGGAAGAAAAAACCTGGACTTTAAGAGAGTTGCTAGAATAGCCTTGTTGCAATGACAATAGTACAGAAGAGAATTGTCAAGCTCTCCCTAAAATTTTAAATACCAAATGATGGATAATTAACTTCATACTCAGCCAAAATGACATACATTGCTAGCAGCAGCTGGATAGGATGCATTGGCTGGTGAAAAAGGGAATGGAAGGGTACCCAAGGGTATGGCTTAAGGATTGAAGTAGGTTGAGAACCATTAGGTCTAAGATTAGTGGATAGAGTTACCCATGAGGAGCGCAAGCTGGACCTGGATGGAAGGCAAGATATTTTGATTTTATAACCTCTTCTCTTCTTTTTGGAGATAAAGATTCTAATATTGTAACTCTTATCTTTGTCTTACCACAAAATGTTTGACAGATGCCTCAACCCATGGAGGTTCATGTGTACAATGTTTGCATAAACATACATCCGATTATTACGTTATCCACGGTACACACAGATCCCAGTGAACACATCAAATTGTTCTATGTATATATGTGTAGGTATATATACACACACACACAAACTCAGAGATTCAAACATACGTAACAGGGCGCAAAATTGACAAACCACATAATTACTAAAACTCCGACACATCTAGGCCTACGCAAAGTTGAACACTGCTATATGTTTTCATTTTCTGCTTATTGATGTCCAACACATCTCCCACATACCACATCTTCATAATATTGATTAAATAAAAAGCTTAGTTTTTACAGACAAATCTCAACAACACTCACACAGAAATAGTAACTTGTGTTAACATAACATCAAATTCAACAGCATAGGCTCAAAACGAAAGCAAATAATACTCAATTCAATATCTAATAGAGTAATGGTAATGAAATGTCTACCTGTGCTGCTACTTCGGTTTTGCAATACTACTCTGCAAAAGTTGGAGATTATGCTACGAACTCAACATGAAAAAAAACGCCCAATAAGACTTTGATAACTACATCTTCCATTATCCTGTCACAGATGACTCTCGTCCTACCACATTGAATTCAAATTAATTAGATTTAGAGAAAGGAGCTGAAGGATGGTTCCATAAAAGGGCGAAAGTCATCTGCGACAGGACTATCGGAAGATGTGAACATCAAAGGCATCGGAGCGATTGGGAGGAACCTGAAAGTTGCCAGAACTCCAAAATAGAATTTGTAGGGTTAGTAAAGACGAAGAGTACTCACTACTCAAACAAAAAGTATATCAACCCGTTGGAGGTTTCCGAAAAGAAGATAAAAACGGGCTTTTATTTACTAAATAAAGGAAAAAAGAAGAAGCCGTCCTTTTCTCCACTTCTTTTGCTTTTCTCTTTTTCTTTCGCAAGTCCAAATTTCTACTGATTCGGTGTCTTTACCATCCAGTTGGTTCAGTCCCCCCTTTAATCTGCTGTCATTTGTCGATCTAAGGGTCAATAATTATTTAATCAAAATAACCTCTTAAACCATAGTTAAGCTACAATATCTTTTTGGCTTATCGCTGAATTCTCAAGATAGAGGAACGCTGAAATTTTTTCTGCTAATTTCTAAATTCGAAAAAATTGTTAAGGCAATTATCTTTTGCTGGAAAAAAGATTTGCTTACCATGGACAATATATGTTCAAGAGAGAAAAATACAAGACTCAACAAACAGAGAAGATTAAATCATTTAGTAGTGACAACAACAGAAAATCAAAAAGATCAAGAAAAATCAGTTGGTGAACATATTTTTTTCTCGGCAAGAAGAGACAACACAAAAGCAGGTTTGTTATTCGTTGTTCTTACGCTCTTCTTGTAGTTGCAACTTTCAGTGTGAAAAGTGTACGCAATGTGTTCGATAAAATGTCTCAATTAGATCTTATGGGTATATTATGTGAAAATGAAATTTCGAAAATGTGAGTATTTAATATTCTTAAGCACACAGCATAAATTTAATAAAGTTCACAAACATTTTCTAACAATGGTGCCTGTTAAGTTACAACTTGAAGTTGTTGGAATATCAAAGTAGCATGTCAATTTGAAGTTGTCAGAAATCAACAACATATTTAGTGTAATCTCATAAGTAGGGTATGTGAAGAATAGCGTGTACGCAAATCTTACTCTTATCTAAAAAGGGAGAAAGTTTATTCCCAAAATTGAAGAAGCCATAGTTAATACTAAAAGAACATGATAAAGCATTCTTAAAAGAAACAATAACAAGCTTGATAATTGGTGGGATTGAAATTATAACCTTTGATTTTTGTGTCTTTGATGGGATGGAGAGGAGTTGTATGGCTATAATGTGTGTTACTTTTAGATAAGGTAAGGTAAATATGATGGTAGAAAAATTCTAGTTGAGATTTATTAGATAGGTTGGGATATGTAAGAAATAAGAATAACATGTTAGAATTATGTTTGTTTGTGCTATGTATGTGAAGTTCAAGTGTTCAACCATGTAGACTTGCAAAATCAATTGAATTGAAGTTGTCGAAAATCACTAATTTCATATGCCCTCTGAAATTAGCCTAGTTTTGAAAGTGACTTCAGAGCTCCTACTATGAATTTCAGTTATTTACTCTACTCTGTTTTTTGTTGTTGTGAACTAATAAGAGTTTTTGTATATTATTCTACATATTTTTCTAAGTTGGATTCACTCCATGTTTCTTGTTAGCCAAAAAAATTCCCGCCAAGTATATACCAAACATGATGCCTAAGTTTTCTTTCTATTCATTCCTTGAAATTAGAATCATGTATAGTCTCATCTCACATATTATTCCCCCATGTATGTTATGTAATATATTATTCAAATTGGTTTTATAATCAATTTTCTTAAATTAAAGATTGCATTTCTCTTTTGCTTTAAGATTATCTTATATATACTCTTTGTATTTTAGATTTATGGAGATTGGATCTAGTGAGTCTCAAAGTGAATGTAATTTTTCAATAAAACTTGGAATGGAATTCGATTCGGATGAGCATGCATATGATTACTATAATGAATACGCTAGTGCAATTGGTTTTAGCATAAGGAAAGAATATGGCTAACAAAAACAAAGCCCAAGGGTATGTGACTTCAAGAAAGTTTACATGTTATAAAGAAGGGTATAGAAACAAAATCAAACGAGATATGGTGGTTCAAAAACATAAGCAGGAAACTAGAACGGGGTGCTTAGCTCATATTATTATTAATCGTCAATTAAATGAAATGTTTCGCATCACTTCATTTGAAGAGAAACATAATCATCCTCTTGTTTCTCCTTCTTTGGCTCATTTGTTACCCTCACAAAGAAAGATAAAAGTTGCTCAAGCATATGAAATTGACTTATTAGATGATTCAGGAATACGTCCTAAAGCTTCGTTTGATTATGCTGCTCGTCAAGTTGGAGGATAATCTTTTTAAGGTTACACAAAGAGAGATCAAAAGAATTATCTTCTGGATAAAAGAAAAGAAAGCTTGAAACATGGAGTGGCTCGTAGTTTGGTAGACTATTTTGAGAAAAGAATACTTGAAGATCTTGCTTTTCGGTATTCTTTACAATTAGATGATGATGGTTTGATAACTGATGAATTCTGGGCCGATGGAAAGATGATAAGAGATTATAAGATTTATGGAGATATTGTTTCCTTTGATACAACATATAGAACAAATAAAGAGTATCGACCTTTGGCATTGTTTGTTGGTTTGAATAATCATAGGGAAATGGTTATATTTGGTGCTGCCCTTTTATATGAAGAATCAACTGAATCATTTGAATGGCTTTTTAATATATTCTTTAGGATTATGTCTGCAGATAAACCACAAACATTTTTTACTGATCAAGATCCTGCTATATCTTCTGCTATCTCATTAGTAATGCCACAGACGTATCATCGCCTTTGTGTATGGCACTTGGAAAAGAATGCGTTTAAACATCTTGGTCATATTTTTAGAGATAATGCATCATTTCCAAAAGATTCCACATAATATATTAATTGCAGGATGTTTCATTTCTTGATTTTAACAAGTATTCTCAACATTGATTGTGGTACCTTCATCAAAGCAGTGGTTACATGGTGATGGTGATTTAAGTGATCATAATCATGATCTCAAAGTTGAGATGTATACTTCTTTTGCATTGTTATTTTCTTTCATAGATTTTATTCCAGTGTACTATTGACTTTCGCATCTGTGAATTAAGTTTTTTCTTTCCATTTTTTGGAGTCAAGGCCATAACCCACTCGTGGTTGTGGAAATTTGTTTTCCCACCAGTTATTTAATTTTTTGGAACAATCTAGTGGCAGTTTATTGTCATCATATTGACAATTGATAATTTAATTAAGGTTTGATTATCGTTCGTTGAGGCAATAACAGAGAGTTCTTTTGGTGTATTTGGCTTGAATTTTTTTAATTACAATCTACAATTTAATGCAAGTTTGTAGTGTTGCTTATTTGATTGTCAAAAGTGATTTCTTTTGGTGCATTTTGGCTTGTATTGCTTAGGACTTAAAAAGTGATAAGAGTGAAAGTAAATGGGCAGAAGCTATTTGCACTTAGTAGTTGAGAAACAATAATTTCCTGTTCTTGGTTAACTGAGAAAAACTAAGTTACTATATAGTTTTTCATCTCGTATTAACGAACACCTATATAATAATCGAAGAAATCTCTTACTCTCTCTTAACTGTCTGATAGCGAGAAACAAGAACAATAATATTATTTAGCTGTAGAAATTTCTTGTGGCCATTGTAATGCACTTCAATTTTGTTACGAAGTTGAATGTATAGAGAAATCTGGGAAGAGTTATTAAATAATATGAAAAAATGGATTTTTTAGTTTGAAAGAAATTGGGTTTTTGATGGAAATTATTTGATTTTTGGAAAGAACGTGAAAAAAAAAAGTTGAAAAAAAGAAAACAGAGCAGTGATTGATCAAAAAGATCCTCTCCTATATACATGTCATTAATATGGAACAAAAAGAAATTAAAAAAGATATCGTAGCTTAACCATGGTTTAAGAGGTTGTATTGGTTAAATAATTATTGACCCTTTGATCATTATGTGACAAATGGCAGCAGATTAAAGGGGGACTGGACCAACTGGATGGAAAAGGCACTGGACAGGAGCCGAATCCAATTTGTACTAGCAAGTTTAAGAATATTTATTATCCACAAAATGGTTCTTTGGTTTTATTCCTTAATATTTCATGTGAATTAACAATAGATAAAGTTTCATAGCTAAACAATATTTTTTTTTATGTTAACTCATTTAGCTACGGGTTAGCTATGAATTGATTGGAATTACTAATAATTCTATAGCTAATTTCATATTTTCTAATAGTGAATTTTCATCTAACTAGGGATGATTCAGTGAAATCTGAAGAATATTGAAAAGATAATTAGTTAATTAATTTCCTTTCGTACGTATGTTCCAATTTTATAAAATGTAAAGGGACAAATATTATGAGAAATTTAACAATGCGATGGTCTAGTGTAGAAGGAGAAATAGAATATCAATCTCCGATCAATACATTTTGATGAAGTTGGAATAAAGATAACATTAACGCATAAACATATATAGTATCAAAACTTATTATATAAGATGAGTCGAATGATTCGAAGCACCTATATACTATTGAAAAATTAAAATGATGGTATTATTTAGCACAATTCATGTCATAAACAAGTAGAGAGCCGATATATCATTAATCATTGGACATTATATTGATAGTATATTATAACATTAATACATCGATCCTCATATTATATTTGAGCTTCTACTGCCTGGATCATGATGAAAATCAAAACTTAAAAATAAGTAAGTCAAGAAATCGAGATAAGTAAATCAAGAATTGGAGTTTTTTTCTTCTTAAGAACGGAAGGTTTATTCATACAAAAATGGAACTAGTCTATGAGATACAATTGCATTCACATGAAGAGAGCATTTATAACCAGAGAAGGAGATGTTACAAAAACATAAGGCTGCTTTCAGTTCATATGTGAATCCTTCATTGTCCGTCCATATTTAGCTAATAAGTTTGCTACTATATTTGCCTCCCTCGGAATGAGCTTCAGAGATGATCCTTACAGCGGTAGGATTAGCGACCTGCCATCCGCGTAGATATTGGTGTGTATGAAGAAGAAATTAAACAATAATGAAAGAGATAGTGTCAACTACTTGTGAGAGGAATTAGGTTTATGTATGCTGAACTGTAAGCAATAACGTAGAGAACACAATATTTTTTGTGAAAAACTTCCTTGCTCAAGGGAATAAAAACCACGACCCACAGTGTGTAGGATTTCAGCAATCAAATTTCACTAAATTCAAGAGCGATTTCAGATTACAAAGGATAATATTCTAAAGGAAAGTCTCCAAGAAGATCATTTTTTTCTTCTTGTTACAAACCTCACAACTTCAATTACTCGATCACTTCAATTTAGGAATTATTATAATTCAATAATAACCCTAGAACAATATCAATTGCATCAGAAGAAAACACACTTCACTTCGTTATAGTGTTGAACTTGACTCTTCAATATCCTTGTCTATCATCAAAACTTGAGAATTTGTGCATTCCATCAATTCAAAATACCAAACATAAATATTGCAGGTTCAAATCATCTCCTTTTTGTTTCCTCTGAGATAAGGAAAAAAGGCGCAATCCCTGTAAAAAAATAAAATAAATTAAAACATAATTTAATTGAATACAAGTGCAACATATGAAGTTGTAACAAAATTACTTGAATCTGCAGAAATTGAATGTTGGTTTGATTCCTTGAATAACAAAAAGTCCATCTTCATTTATGTCGCAGATGACTTTCGCATATTTTACTAAGTGAATTGGAAGAAAGTAATATCCTGTATAAACACCATCAATATAAATCATTAACAACGTAGATGATACAAATTCGATATCATCATTATCATCAAGAATCATAGCGTCTGCATGGATGAAATTCTTGGAATTCACTTCCTTCCATCCACCATTTGCTTCAATTCTGATAATGCTATGAAATCTGTCTGTTCGAGCCGGAGGAACCCAAACTCTAATTTCAATATCATTGTTGCACCTGTTTTCTATAACTGTGAGTTTAACACCCATTACTATTTAATTTATTTGATCAGTGCTTGTGTGCTTAGTGTATGCATTTAGTGATGAATTATGGATAGTGAAAACTTTAGTATATAATGCCAAATACTGAGAGATATATAGGAACTTTCTTGGAGTTGTGTTGAGTATCACATCACAATAATGCAAGAGTTTATTTTGTGAAAAAGAGAAAAGTTTAGACTCCATCACGTGAAATTCAATAATTATCATACGGGAAAATGCATAAGTACCCCCAGTCTATGCATAAGTACTGCATTGCTGCCTTATTATCACAATGTAGTTCCATAGGTAGTTCAACTTCAACTCCAAGTTCTAGCAATAATCCTTGTAGCCATACTAATTCTGCCACAGTTGATGTCATACTTCTATATTCAGATTTTGCTGAACTTCTTGAGACTGTATTCTGCTTCTTTGACTTCCAGGACACCAAAGATTCACCAATCTTAATGCCAAATCCTGTAACAGACTTTCTAGAAAGCATACATGCTACCCAATCTGCATCACAAAAAGCACTGATTTTTCCTGATCTTTTGCTACTCATTAACAGTCCTAAACCAGGCTGACCTTTAATGTATCTTACTACATGCAATGCTGCTTCATGGTGAGACTTCTTTGGGGCATGCATGAATTGACTTAAATGTTGGACAACAAAAGATATATCTGGCCTTGTCATGGCCAAGTATAAAAGTCTTCCAATTAATCTCTGATAAACTCTTATGTCCTCCAACTCCACATCACCTGCAATGTTGAACTGAGTATCATACTCCAAGCTTGTGAGTTTTTGATTATGCTCAAGAGGGGTTGTAGTTATCTTTCCTCCAGCTAGCCCACATTCAGACACTAATTCTAATGCATATCTCCTCTAATTCATCAAGATCCCAGCTTTTGATCTTGCAAATTCAATTCCAAGGAAAAACCTTAGCTAACCCTCTTTCATCTTGATGTTGCATTGTAAGATATGTTTAGCTTCTTGAATCAGTGATACATTACTTCCAGTAATCAAGAGATCATCAACATACGCTAATATGATCACAATATCACCTAAAGTGTTTGTCTTGGTAAATAGTGAATAGTCTGACTTGCTTTGCTTGAAGCCTGAGTGTGTGAGGGATGTTGTGAGTTTCAAGTTCCACTGCCTACTGGCATGTTTCAAGCCATACAGAGATTTGAGCAATCTACAAACTTTAGTTTCCTCCTGGTTGGCAAATCCTGATGGCAATGTCATGTATAATTCCTCAAATAAATCACCTTGAAGGAAGACATTGTAAACATCCATTTGAAAGAGAGGCCGGCCAAACTGAGCAGCCAGAGCAACAACACACCTAACTGTGACCATTTTCACTACTGAAGAAAAGATATCATGATAATCCAAGCCCTCCTGTTGTGTGAACCCCTTGGAAACCAACCTTGCCTTATACATTTCAACACTGCCATTAGCCTTGTACATAACCTTATACACCCACTTGCAACCAATAAGAGTCTTACCTGCAGGCAAATCAACAATCTCCCAAGTGTGGTTGTTAGTTAGAGCCTGAACCTCTTGGTCCATAGCAAGGATCTAGTTACTATCTGTGGAGGCTTGTTCAAAGGAGGAAGGTTCTGAAATAGAGGCAAAAAATGTGGAAAGATAAGACTTGTAGGAAGGTGTGACATTGGAGTAAGTCATAGATGAGGATATAGGATGAGGAGTTTTAGAGGCAGTGACATAATCAGTATACCAAATGGGTGGCTTTGTTGATCTAGAAGATCTTCTAAGAATGTTGACAAGTAAAGAGTATGTATCATGTGATGGAGGAGATAATGAAGAAGGGGAAACTGGTGGTACTAGAGAATTATGAGGGCAGGACAATTGAGGGTCTAATGCTTCAGAAGAATAAGAAGGTTGAGAGGTGGATGGAATGAAAGGAAAGTTGTCATCAATAGGATTGGGGAAGGCTGAGAGAGGAGCTGGAAAGGATGAAGTGTGAGCAGGAGGTTGTGAATCTAGAAAAAT
Source organism: Solanum lignicaule (assembly GCA_029582545.1). Classification (NCBI taxonomy): domain Eukaryota; kingdom Viridiplantae; phylum Streptophyta; class Magnoliopsida; order Solanales; family Solanaceae; genus Solanum; species Solanum lignicaule. The sequence continues at coordinate 14,254 of JAJOOF010011753.1, forward strand.
GTGTTTAGGATGTTTGAATGGGAAGATATCTTCTTGCAAAAAAGGATCCAGTTGCAATATTGTATAACTTGTAACCTTTTTGTGTATCAGAATAGCCCATAAAGATTGAAGGAATGGCTTTGGGAGACAACTTATCAATAGACATGGATTTGGTGGCATAACACAAGCAACCAAACACTCTTAGGTGTTTTAATTTTGGAACTTAGTTGTGAAAAAGCTCATAAGGGGATTTCCCTGATAAAACAGAAGATGGAAGTCTGTTAATGAGAAAGGTGGTTGTAAGAATGCATTCCCTCCAAAATTTTAATGGTACGTGTGCTTGGAATCTGAGAGCTCTTGCCATTTCAAGGAGATGTCTATTTTTCGTTTAGCAATGCCATTTTGTTGAGGTGTATGAACACATGTGCTTTGGTGAATTATGCCAAAAGATGTAAAAAGACTGTGACATTGATGATTGAAAAATTCAAGACCATTGTCTGATCTGACAATCTTAATGGAGGCTGAAAATTGGTTTTTTATGAGGTTAATAAAGGCTGCAATGAAAGTCACAACTTCACTTTTATATCTCAACAAAAAAATCCATATCATTCTAGAGTAGTCATCAACAATTGTGAGAAAAAATCTATGCCCATTCTAAGAGCATTGTTTATAAGGGCCCCAAACATCCATATGAAGAAGTTCAAAAGGAATTACAGTTTTCTTAGTACTAGAAGGAAAAGGGAACTTTGTTTGTCTAGCAAGTGGACATACATGACAGAAATGAGAAACTTTATTCTGCAAAGACGGCTTAAGTGACTCTATTTTGTGTAACACTGTAATGGGTGCATGGCCAAGCCTCAGGTGCCAACTGTCTGTTGAAGTGGAGGAAAGGGACCGAGTATGAGTACTGGAATGAAAAGCAGTGGCAAGTGATGGTGGTGATGGCTTCTTGGTAGATGGGAGCATGTAAAGTCCTCCTCTTTCCTTACCAATCCCCCTCACCTTGCCATTGCAAAAGTCCTGAAAAAGACAAAATTGAGGATAGAAAGAAACACAACAATTGAGTTCTTTAGTGAGTTTGGAAATTAACAAAAGATTATATGTGAATTGTGGAATATAAAGAACATTGTGGACAGTACTATTGTCAAATAAATTGCAAGAACCAGTGTGAGTAACTTCAGTAGTTTGGTTATTTGCACTACTAAAAAAATAGTGAATACCGACCTAAAAATTTCCGACCTCAAATGGAGGTCGGTAATTTCTGACCTCTGGAGGTCGGAATTTTTCCCGGAAAAAATGAATTACAATAAAAATACCGACCTCATGAGGTCGGTTTTTTTTATATTTAATTGAGAAAATAGTACCGACATCAAGAGGTCGGTTTTTATTGTAATTCATTAAAAATT